>PVJL010003690.1:94029-150167 GCA_004026885.1 Lyroderma lyra | reverse complement strand
CGCCGGCGCCCACCCACGTGCCCGCTGACCGGCTCCGTTCTCATTGGAGACCGCGCACGCCAGCCAAGGCGGCCGCGACCAAACGGAGGGAGGCTGGGGCTCGGATTGACAAGGACGCCTCGGCGACCGCCCAACGATCGTACTGGGGCAAGTAGGTATTGGCTGTGGAGTCAGCCCAAGGCGCGGACTGGCTAGGGAGGGTGCCAATCACAGTCCGGGCCCCGCCCTAGTTATCTGGAGGCTGTTGAGTACGTGAGATCCTGCACAGCATCAGCACCGGGCCCCAGACTAGCGGCGTCAGGGTTCGAGACCCATAACCGCCATGTGGGCGCAGTGTTCCCCAAGTCGCAAGGGCTCGACTTAGGAAGCATAGCTCCAATGCAACCCATTCTGCAACTGAGGAGAATTGAGAACTGGAGGAAAAAGTCAAACAGCAAGAGCCCTCCACAGCTCTGACAAAATTCACCAAGTTCATTTCCATCACAATCAACAAACTTTTGTAAAGAGGCAAGCCCTTCTGAGTAAGGAGGTTAGGTGTCCTCCACTGAGGTGCTGAAAACCTTAAGGGAGGCGAGGAGTTCGGTGTTACTTGACCTAGGTGCAAAGCTCAGCTGGGCCTTAGACCTCGCTGTGGGCAGCCTCCAGCTAAGTAACCTGGCGGGGCCTCAGTTTTCCTGTGAGAGGGATATGATGGTAATACAACCACTGTTTGCTCCTCTCCTGGGAATGTTCCCAGAATTGAGGAGGCACGTTTAAAGCGTTTGACCATGTGGCTGGCTTCACATAGTGAGCATTTAAGATTTGCTATTATCATCAATTGCATTATTAGTAAGAGGTGTGGGCACGCCCCCACTTCGCAGGGAGCAGTATAAACCAGGCAATTGGACGTTTGCTAATTATTTTCAGGGCATGTATTCTTGGAGGTCATATACCCTGAGAGGCCTTGCATGGTTCAAGGACGCTTATGACATCACGGCATACAATTGTTTCCAATGTTTTGTTTTAAGTATCCATGGGTATGGGATGAGTAGCTTGTGGCACAGGGTACTCTGGAATACTATGTAGCAATAAAAAGTTATCTACATGTACCGCTAGACACTTGTTTAGTATGTTTTATATTTATAAGCACAAACATAAAAATATTCATGTACCAGACCACGGCTCACTTCATATCTGCTTGTTTACTACGGTGCTGGACAAAGTGGCTACTTGATAAATTAACTGAAATCAATAGAAAACTGGGCACAAGGCAGAATATACAGCAAATTTTGTCCATTAAATATACTTGTAAAACAGTACCCTGGCTTTGCCGTATCTTTAGGTAAACCACTTAACCTCTCTGTGCTTCACCTGCAAAATGGCTATACATCAAAACTATACCAGAGGGTTGATCTGAGGTTGACTATTACACATACATGTACAAATAAAATTTGAAAATAGCAACCATCTGGGTGGCAGGATATGTATGTTGACTTTTACTTCATGTAGTCAGTTTCCAAATGTTTTAAAGGGGTTGTACATTAATTTTATTAATATTACCTGGAATGGAGGGAAAGGATGTTTTACATTTAAAAATCAACCAGGTGAATTTAAAAATGTAGTCTATCCATACACTGGAATATTATTCAGCCTTATAAAGGAGTGAAGCACCAACACTCTCTACAACGTGGCTGGACCTTGAACATGGGACCAGAAAGACCAAATATTGCATGAAATGTCCTGAACAGGCAATTCCACAGAGAGAGAAAGTGGATTTGTGGTTGTTGAGCTGGGGGTAGGGGAATGGGGAGTGGCTGCTACTGAGTATGAGTTTTCCTTTTAGTGTGATAACAATCTTCTGGAACTAGATAGTGGTGATGGTTGCACAATTCTGTGAATACGCTAAAAACCACTAAACTGTACACTTTAAATGGGTGAACTGAATGGCCACATGAAATACACTTCAATAAAGCTATTAAAACTGTTTTTAATCTATAGAAAAGAAATATGCCTACTATTGTGATTACTTTGGCATAGTGGTTACACAAATACACTTTTCTGGGTTTTACTAATCTTTAACAATGATAATGTTAACTTTGAAAATGAGAAAACACCCAAGAATTCCATTTTTGGCAATGAACCCACCTCCGTGTGTTCTGTCCCTGTGTATGGGCCACCAGGGGATATAGTGTAGACTTTTTTCCATTTCCTCATAGCTGTCTTTCCTATTTTTATTTCATGTCCACATCTGACATATTTTTTATATAATTTACATGCCATAAAATTTACCCAAAGTGGGTAAATTGGCCTATATATCCAGGTATGTGCAACCATTACCAGATTTAGAACATTTTCATCCCAAAAGAAGCCCTGCAACCCTTCAGCTAACAGCCCAGCCCTCCCATCCCCACCCCCATCCCCTCTGCCCCAGTCCTCAGCATCACTAGTCTTTCTGTCTCTAATATCAGTGTTGGAGATTTCATATAAGATTATACAATGTATGATCATTTGTGACTGCCTTCTGGCACTTAGCATAATGTTTTCAAAGGCACTCTTCACATGTTTTAAGGACCAAAAGAGGGAGAACTTTTTTGTTTACTATATCAACTCTGCTCACGCTATTAGCTGGCCATCAGTAAAAGGGTACCAGTAATAGGTCGATGTGAATAATGACCTCTGCAGAATTCAGCACTATTACCTCCCCTGAAGTTGATTTTTAAACACGCCTCATCCCTTGGTCCCTGACTTTTGCTGGAAATAGCATTTCAGGTCATCGATCCCCATACCCCCAGTGTGCTCGATTTTGCCCAGACCCTTTCTAAGGGTCATTCGACTTAATTGATTATTTGGGCTGGTAATGTCCACTCAAGGTACGGCTTAAGGCTGGTCTAGTAGGGGACCAATACAGCCTCAGTTTCCTCAAATGTAAATGGGGACAGTAGCACCCACCTTAGTGAGAATAAGTGACCTCCCGCTCCAAGCTGGAAGGCTGGATTTGACCCCATGGCTATAGTTTGCTGACTCTGTAAAGGTCAAAGCCAAAGCCCTCCTGAGCAGCAGTTAGAACAATCTGAACTCCGTGTTCTCATCTGAAAAGTGGGGATGATACTACCTGCCTAGTCTGTCTCCTAGGGTTTTTGTGAAGAGAAAATGAAATAATAGAAAAAAAAAAAAAAAAAAAGCCTGGTGGGTGACAAAGTGATTTGCAAATAGAAGACACATTAAATGCATCTGTAAAAGACATTTATTCTGAGAATCTAAAACCTGGACAAAGAATATTGAACTTTTTAGAAAATGCCTACACAGGATTTTGTCATTTCTTCCTAATACATTAACAACCTAATAATGAGAAGAAAAACAACTTTTCAAACAATATTGCTCCAGTTTGTCTGCAGTTTTGTGATTTAAAATATCCCTGTTCTATTGAGGTATTAGCTGCAAACTTTGGTAAAGTTAGAAAAATTAACAAATCATTCCAAAAAATACAAATCCAAACAAACAAAAATAAAAACAACCAAACCCTAAGTTATAGATTTCTTGGTACATGTACAGTAACTACAAAAAAAAATTTCATTTAAAAAGTGTTTCCTTTAAAAACAAATTCCCTCTTGTAATTCTCAATTGGCAAACTGAAAATTCAATTTAAAGGAATGACAAAACTCATCCCCACTCACCTGGTCTTGGGAAAAACTGGTTGACCAGTCTGAGACTCTGGTTAGCATTTTCAATAATTCAGTGCTAAAAACAGCCCTATGTTTAGAAAGAAAGAAAGAAAGAAAGAAAGAAAGAACCAAAGGCACTTGAACATGGCTTCGCGCATCTGCTTCCGTGGCGTTCCAGATCAAACAGTGCTTGGCTGCGCACCTAGCCCCAGGTAGAGAGTCCAGCGGAGGTAGCTTCTGTGTGGCCTCAACTCTGGCTCAAGGGGCACAGGTCTCTGCATGCAGGTCTTAAACACGGAAGCCGACTGCTGGCATATGGCTTTGAGGCCAGAGTTTAAACTCGGCTGAATGAGATTTTTCTTTTCCTTTCAACAATGTCCTGATGATGATGGTGGGGCCACACCACACCCAGGGCCACCACCCTGCTAGTCTGGGTGATAAAACGCTGTCAGGAAGGTGTGCTTGCTTTCAGTTTTGGGGGCCAAACCCACACATGTGGAAGAAATTGTTCTAGGCAGCCAACACCTCCTTGCAGGAACTTCTGAGAACTTGACGTTAGGAACATAAGTGGCCTTCAGGCCGAGTCATTTCTAATTCCATTTTCAGAAAAAAAAAATTGTTTTTTGCTGATACGCTGCAGGCTTTGCATTATTTTTAAAACCAAGATAAAACACTGAGAAGAAGCCCAACTTTCTTTCTTTCTTTGAGCCATAATACAGATTCCTGGAAATGTATAGATTTAAAAAAAACAAAAAAAGGAAGACAAGGCTTTTCAGGGAGTAGAGGAAAAACTACCTGTTTAAGTTAAGCCCACTAAAAACAAGGGGGGTGGGGGGCAAAGACCCCTTGATGCGTTTTTTAAAAACGCCCGGTGAGAAGTGCTTGAGGATCACCGTCCGTTGCCGTAGCCAGGGAAGAGCTGGTTGAGGACTGCCTGCAGTGGCTGGTTCACCTGCATAGCGTAGTTCCGCCCCAGGTCGTAGCGGCAGGCTGGGCAGCTGAACACCTGGGCCCGGAAGGATCTGTCCAGGCAATCCTACGAGAGAGCAGGTGGGTGAGATGTGCTGTCCACATCAGCGGGGCCACTCCTGGCCACCCACTGTCTCTGTCAACTGAGTCAGGAGGAATTACTGACTTTTCACAGGGTCTAGAGGCCCCTTCTGACCCTCAGTCTCACTTTCTACCACTCGCCACCCATCCCCCTCCTGGCCTCCCCAGGACCCCCTAAAGTCTCCAAGCTCATCCTGGCCCCTAAGCCTTAGCATGTGTAGGTCACACCACCTAACAGGTTCGTCCTCTGGCTCTCTCATCACTTACACCTTAACTCAAGTCACCTCCTTACTGGAGTATCTGAAGTGGCCCCACTACAGCCAATCCTATCATCTCAATTTGCCTTAAAATAGCACCTTCTGCCTTCTGGAATCCTCTTGTTTACTAACTCATTTACCTCTAACAGGCCCGACGCTACCCTGCAATTTGGAGCTGTGTCTTACTGACCCTCCTGGCACCAAGCATAGGACCTGACACACAGCAGATGCCCACTAAATATGCATCAATGAGAATAAAGGGGAAAGGAAAAGAATTCTGGTGCAGAGCCAGACTTCTGGGTTCAAACGCAGTTCTCAACTAAGTGATGTCTGGGGAAGAAAGATAGGCAAAGACAGAGCTACGAAGCAGATAGGCCCTGGGGAGCCAATTTCCCAATCAAAGAAATGGGTAAGACACCACCCACCTGGGCGGCGATAATGCACAGAGGTATGCAGACACCTGCACAGGTATGCACACCTGAAGGATGGGATCTAGCAATGGGTTAAGGGAGTAAACGTCAACACAGTGGAAAGCCTGCTAGCACCACAGCACATGCAACCACAAATGCACGCTGAGGCTTTTATTTCTTATTTTTTAACAGTCCTGAATTCTTTTTTCAATATAAGGCTTATAGCTTTGATTCAAGAGGCAAATTCAGGTCCACATTAAAAAAATCAGGTTCTGGGTTGCTACATGATTCACAATAGTCAAAAGGTAGAAGCAACCCAAGTGTTCATCAACAAATGAATGATATATTCATTCATACAAAATGTGGTCATCTAAACAATGGGATATTATTCAGCCTTGAAAAATAAATTGACACCTGCTACAACATGGGTAAACCTTGCAGACATTATGCTCTGTAAAATAAGCCAGGCACAAAAGGACAAATATGGTATGATTCCACTCGTGTAAGGCAGATTCATAGACAGGAAGTAAGTGGTATGTGTCAGGTGCTGGGGGAGGACAGAGTTTTAGTTTGGAAAGATAAAGTTCTGGAGGTGGATGGTGGGGATGGTTGCACGAAAATGTGAATGTGCTTAATGCCGCTGAACGATACACTTAAAAATGGTTAGGCTGGTCAATGTTATGTTGAATATATTTTACTACAATAAAATAATATTTTAATAGTGTAAAAACAAAAAAATCAGGTGCTAGGACATCAGGGTGGAGGGTCAAAGAAAGACATTTTCCAATAACCCCTCACATGCTGAGTTTCTGGAAGCTGTAACCACAGTCACATGGACAGATGGGGCAGACACATAAATGCTGGTCCCTTCCTTCAGTATCAGCACTTTGACACATATGACTAACTGGAGGAGAAGCTTGGTCGCTGAAACCCCAGTGCTTGATCCATTTTTGCCTGACCTTTTGCAAGCACCACCTGCATCTCATTCCTCTGCCTGCGACCTAACCTAAAGCACTTCAACACGTCACCTGGAGCCAGAAGCCACCCAGGAAGGTGCTGCTATACCTCTTTCACTAGGGGTAACTAAGGCTAAGAGTGTTAGGCGGCTCTCCAAGGCTGGAAGGGACAGAGAGCTAGGGAGAGGGTCAACCCCTGGCTGCTGATTCCAAAGCCCTTATGTCACCCTTCCAGCAAGACTGAGCCTCTCTACCAGGTCACACAGCTGAAGGATCTCACCAAGCCACAGGACAAGGTGGCAGAGCCCAAGAGCAGGAAAGTGAAAGCCTGACTGACCCTGAAGCCAGTGCTTAGTTCTGAGTTTCTCCCCTGGTATGACAGTTAAGAGCACGAACTGGGACTGAGACAGCTCCAAGGTGAGGAAGGACACCAGGGCCAGGGAGCAAATTAGCCAGCAGCTCAAACAAGGGTGACCAGAAGGCAAGGACGATTCCTTCTAACACTGACTGCCTACACTGCCCTTAAGTTCTTACTGACAGACTCTGGCCAAGAGAAATTGCAAAGAAACCATTCATGCAGACCAGCACTTCTCAATTGGGTGATTCTGCCCCCAGGGGATAATGGGTCATCTCAGGTTGTCACTATTGGAGGAGCTCCTAGCATCAAGTGGGTAGGGGCGACAGATGCTGCTCAACACTCCACAGTGCCCAAGACGGCCCCTCACAGAGAATGTTGCAGCCCCAGTGTCCACAGTGCCCAAGAGGAAGACCCCACTCAGCCCTCTCCCCACCATCTCTTTTTCAATCATATCGTTTCCCTCCTGAGACTGCCAGGCAGTGCCTATGGCCCACCACTCAGCCATACATCCCAGATGTGCCTGCCAGTCCAGACTTCTATGCATGACATTCTGCCCACCTGGAATGCTGCCCTGAGGCCCCCTTCAGGTGGCAGGCTCAAGCCCCTCCTCCAGGAAGCCACCTTCCTGCTCCTCTAGGATACAAACACCTCATGACTGTACATCCCAGCCCTCCGCCTGCTTAACAGTCATTTGTTATGACTAGACCTCAAGCCAGAACTGCCACCTGTCCTGTCCCACTCTGGACTCCTAGGTATATGAGAAGAGCTGAAGGAGAGTGTTCCAGAGGCCTCGGAAAGAGAACCAGCCAACACACAGGACAGGGCCGGTGTGGCCGGAGGTCATGGAGTGAGGTGACTGTGGAGTGTGAAGTAGCCCGGGCAGACACAGGGGCTAAGGTGAGGAGTTGACATTTGAATTTGAGGCACAGGAAGATGGGAGGCAGGGAAGTGGGGTGATGGAACCTGTGGAGGCCATAAGGCTACTGTAATTGAGGCTACTAGGAACACAGACAGACACTAAGCCCTAGAGAGAGCCAGGAGCCAGGAACATGCAGAAACCAAGCGCAGCCACGTGTGGGGTGCAGGACAGCCCCGCTCTGTGCCCAGTCCTCTCACCTTGCACACGTTATGTTGGCACACGGTTGTGATCGGGCGGAATACCAGCTCCTGGCAGCAAATACACTGGAACGTTTCCTCCACTTTACTCAGGAACTTCTGAAACCAGAGGAGAGGGTACGTGAGACCAGCAGAGCCCCTCTCCAGAATCAACTAGCACCTTGATGGAATCTCAGAAAATGGGGCTCCCTGCTGGGGGCCTCACCCTAGGTCTCCTAATTTCTTCCTCCTATACCCACCCCAGGAAGCAGGTGCAGTTGTGATCCTCATTTTAAGATGAGAAAGAAGAGGCCCAGACAGGCGTTGGCCATACCTCAATGGTGCTAAGTGGGACAGGATGCTCAGGGTTGGAGTCAAGGACCGGCTTTATCAGGGGTTCTGTGAGTCACAGATCTGGACTCGTTCAGTCAATAGTGCTGAGCACCTGCTCTGTGCTACCTGGGCACCAGGACCCAGCAGTGAACTAAACAGTTCCCTGCCCTCATGGAGCTTAGAGGCCCGGGGAGGTTGGGTGGGGGGCAATGAAAACAGACTGACAAAAATGTCACAGCAGTGCTGGAGGATAGCAGGGAGCCTGGGAGGGACCACTCCATATGCAGGTGGTCAGAGAATGCTCTGTAGAAGTGACCTAAAGGATGTGTGGCCAACTGAATCATGGCCCCAATGCCACATCCGAATCACAGGATTTGTGTATCTGGTACCTTCCATGGCAAAAGGGACTCTGCAGGTGGGATTAAGTCAAGGCCCCTGACGTGGGGATGACCCTGGATTACAGAGGGGACCAGTGTCATCATAGGGTCCTCAGAAGAGGGAGACAAGAGACTCGGTCAGAGAGATGGTAGGGACTGTGCTGCTGACGATGGAGGAAGGGTCACTAGCCAGGGACACAGTGCCTCTAGAAGCTGGAAATGGACTCTCCCTGGGGCCTTCGGAAGGACCAACTCTGCAGACACCTTGATCTTAGCCAAAAAAACTCACTTTGGATGTCTGACCTCCAGATACATGAGAGAGTAACACAGTTTTGTTTTGAGCCACTAGGTCTGTGGTCATTTGTTATGGAAGCCACAGGGGATTCATGAAAAAGGAGGGACTGAGCCAGAAGGGCTGTGGGGAAAGGTGCTCCAGGCAGAGGGACCTGCTATGGGATGACAGGAGAGCCCAGAAGGGAAGGACATCAGCAGTAATGTGCAGATGGCCTAGGGTTTGAGTATGATTCTGAGAGTGGGCCAAGGAGAGCCAGTTACCACCACGTGGGGACAGCAGTCAGAGGACAATGCATCACTCACTCATAGTGACCCATCAGTGTCACTCACCTGACTCAGGGAAGGAAGATTTTAAAAAAGACAGTCTGCATTGGTGGTTCCTCAGAAAGTTGAGCACAAAATGATCATGTGACCCAGTAGTCCCACTTCTGGGTACAGACAGTCCCCAACTTATGTTGGTTCAATTTATCATTTCTCAACTTTGCGGTGATGTGAAAGCAAAATATATTTAGTGGAAACCATACTTTGAATTTTGGATCCTTTCCTGGGCTAGCAAGATACAGTACAATACTCTACTGTGACACTGGGCAGTGGCAGAGAAACGATTTTGTACAACTAGAGGCTAATATGAGTGTTCTGAGCACATTTACAGAAGGCTGGGATACCTGTGATGTTTAGACATTAGTGTATCAAATGCGTTTTTCACTTATGATGGATTTATTGAAATGTAACCCCATCGTAAATCAAGGAGCATCTATATATGCCCAAGAGAACTGAAAGCAGAGACTGGAAAACATGTTTGCACATCCATGTTGACAACAGCATGATTCACAATAGCCACAAATGGTGAAACAACTCAAGTGTCCATCAACAGATGATGGGTACACAGAACGTAGTCCATCCATAACATGGAATGCTATTCAGTCTTAAAAATGAAGGACATTCTGACACCTACTGCAACAAGGATGAACCTGGAGGACATTGCACTCAGTGATATAAGCCAGACACAGAAGGACAAATACTGTGTAATTCCACTCATATAAGGTCCCCAGAGTCATGAGATTCAGAGACAGAGAGTAGGTGGTGGGAGCCAGGGGCTGGGGGAGGGGAGGAGAATTAGTCTTTAATGGGGGCAGAGTTCAGTTTGGGAAGGTAAGAAAGTTCTGGAAATGTATGGTGGGGATGGCTGCACAACATGTGAATATGTTTAATGCCAGTGACTTAGCTGTGCACTTAAAACTGGTTAAGATGGTACATTTTATGTTCTCTCTCTTTTGTCCCAGTAAAAAGAAATGAGGGAAAAGGCCTCCAAGGCAAGGCAGGGGGCGCTCACCGGCCCATCCTTAAGAGACTTGAGGATCTCAGTCCACAGCTTCGTATTGCTCTGGTCCTCCCTGATAAGGCCCTTCTGCTGGGCCGTGAGGCTATACGGCTCCACCTTGGTTTTCTTGGGTGTCCTTCCTGGGGACCCGGTGCCAGCCCTGCCACCTGAAACAGAGCAGAGTGGTTAGGGTAGGTGGGCCCCATGGGTACGTGAACAGGTTACCCTCGGAGACACTCACCTGCTGACTTGCTCTTCCGTTTGCCCTTCCTGGGAGATGAGAAGCCCTCCTCTTCCTCTTCCTCTTCCTCCTCCTCTTCCTCCTCCTCAGCCACCCTCTTCCTGTTCTCCTTTTCCTTCTCCTTCTTGGCCAGGGCCTCAAGGTAGCCTTCTGGATACTGCAAGAAAGGCAAAGACAGGCCATAAGGAGCAGGCTGGAGCAGAGGGACTCCTGGGTATCCTGACTCCCTACAGGCTTCGGAGACCAGGGACTACCCCCCCACAACACCTCCCTTCTCCCCGCACCTTACTGTCATTCCCTCCCCAGTCTCCACACCAGGCTTAAGAGCCTTTACTCCTTCTACCTGACAGCCTCAGCTGCGACTCCTCACTGACTCAACACCAGAGCCTGGAGCAGTAATTGTCATCACCACATTTACCAGGATAAAGGGCTAACTGGCCCTGGCATGGTGAAAGTGGCACATGAAATAGTGCATGTAAAATGCGTGGCATCAGATCCAGCCAGTATGATCATCTTATCTTTATTATTTCCAATTAAGGATAAGTGAACTTTCTCCCAAGGGACCAGGTGGTAAATATTTCTAGTTTTGTGGAGACACCAAGCTCTGCTCTAGTCCAACAGCAGGCAGAGCCCACATGGGAACGAAGGGGCATGGCTGTACCTCAATAAAACTTCATTCACAAACAATTGGCCCCAGGGCCTTAGCTTGCCAACCAATCCCACTCTGATAACCCTTGGGATCCTCCAGACCCTAACAGGCATGACTTGGTTATAACCCCACCTTTAAGGCACCTGCAGTGCCTAATGTCTAATTCTAAAAACTTTCATCAAGAAATCTCCAACTTTCTTTAAAAGCAACACTCAGCTGCAATGAAAATTAAAGTCAAAAATAAAAACCCTACTCCCTCCAGACACTGATGTTTCTATCACATGGTTGTTTTTCTTCCCAGTTCCTCAGCTTCTGAAAACTACCCATGGTACAAACTTATGTTCAAAAGACAACTCCTTGTGACCTCCCCCGCTAAGGGGTAGGCGCTACCAGACTCTCAATGGCAATTAAGATTCCTTAAATAGTCTCACAACAGTTATCAGCTATGAAGCACCTCACCATAATCAACAGAAAACACTATAATTACAGTGCCAAAAAGCCCTATTCTGGCACAGGGCAAATTCTCAGAAGATGGAAGAGTCCATTTGGTAAAGAGGTAAGCTGTAGCTGGGAGGGATCTACATTCCTTATATTTCCACCCAGACTTCTCTATATTCCACCGGTTTTGTTGGTTTCTTTCTTCTTTTTTGTGGTGGGTGGGGTGGTGGTGGGTGAGTGGTCCAAAATGATTTCAGACAAACCCATCTACTAATATAGCTAAAATAAGAAGTCTGGCTCTAGACTCTAAAACTGTGAATGCAAAAATGCTACACAATCTGCCTATCCCCACACCCACTTGCTGAAGAACTGAAATGGGGCAGCCAGCAAGGTATGGCCAGCTCAGCACCTGGACATCATTTAGGATGAGAGACCTAAGGGAGCTTCCAGGCCCAGAAGGCAGGCTTGGGGGAGGGCAGGGGGAGGGGGGCAAGGGGTGGAGTGAGTGCTCACTGGTCAGTCCTCCTTGGGATGGCTCCTGCCATGAGCACTAGCGACTAACCAGGAAGACAACACTGGCCCAGGCCATGCAGGCCATTAAATGTCAGATGGGCCAGGGGAGTCCAGAGCTGGGCTCCCAGCCAGAAGTGACAGGCCTGAGCCTCCGGTCCTCCCAGCAAGCCCTGCCTGAACGCACCTGCATGGTCAGCCCCAGCTTCTTGATCCGGTCCTTCCCTTCCTTTGTCCAGGGGCCAGGTTCATTGTCATCTCTCCGCAGGAGATAGCGCCACACAAGGAAGCCAGATTTCCCCTTCTCAGGCCAATATCTCACAACCTACAAATAGTGAGCCAATGTCAGTGTCACCTGGGACTAGAGGTGGCCCCAGTGGGCACAGGAAGGACCACTCACCTTGTAGATGCCATCATACCGGTTGCCCTCGGTAGGGGCATATTTGCTGTGCTTGCGGCCCTTGACATTGCGCACCACCCGGACCGGCTTCCCCGACCGCCAGTCCTTGGCCTCAGCCCCTTTGCGGTCATTGATGGGGGCACTGCAGTTGAGAGCCAGCGCTCTGCAAGGACAGTTGGGGCCACACGTTATAGGTCGGATTACGTCCTAAAGAGAGGCTTGCATCCCAACCCCTGGAACCTATGAATGTGACCTTCTTTAGAAAGAGGGTGCTTGCAGTTGGAGTCAGGTTCAGAAGTCAGAATGGATGGGGAGCCCTAAGTCCAATGACTGGTGTCCTTATAAGGAAACGATATTGAGACTCAGACATGTGAAGATGGAGACAGAGGTTGCAGTGCTGCAGCCACAAGCCAAGGGACACAAAGGATTGCTGACAGCCACCAGAAGCTGGAAGAGGCAGGAAGGGCACTCGCACAGAAATTTCAGACAAAGCATAGCCCCATAACACCTTGACTTTGACTTTGGGCCTCCAGAAATATACAGTCATAAACTGTTTTAAATCACCTAGTTTGTGGCATTTTGTTACTGCAACCATAGGCCACTAATGACATGTGGGGAAGACATCATCAAGAAGGAAAGATGCAGCAGCAAATATGCACTGGCCAGGCAGGTCTGACCGCAAAAGGGCAGAGGGGCCTGGGGCAAGCCAATGAGAGGTCAGGCTCAGCACTCCTGTTGTCTTTATCATGTCATATCAAGAGCTGCATCTATGCACCTGTTTTCTAGCTACAAAGAGCACTTTTTAAAGAACACATTTCTTACAAATTTTGTGTCCTGCTTATATTACTTAATGTTAGCTCATGCACAGTTCCTCACATTAAATCTTTTCTAAAAATGTAATTTTTAACAACTACTGAAAGTAAAATGTTCCACTAGACAAACAAATGTACAAGACTAACCTCTTCCGTTTTTTTCTTTAGGCATTCACACGTTTTTATTTTGCTGTTTTAGGTAATAGTATGATCAATATTACTACCCATAAGATTTTCACCTCCCCGTATCTCATAAACACACTTTCAAAGTAGAATTATAGGGTTGTAAGAACATTTTCAAGAGCCTTCCAGAAAGATGGTACCAATTTATATTCCTACCAACAGCAGAGTAATAGTCTATGCCTTGGCATTTCTCAGCATTTTAGAATTTTTGGCTCATTTCACAAAGGAAATAAAAAGTATCTCACCAATTGCTTCAATTTGTATTTCTTCCATTACTAAAGTTGAGTAACTTTCCATGGTCATTGGACATATCCAGTTCTTTTGTGAATGATCTGCATGTCTTTTACTTTTATTCTACTAATTTTTCTTACTGATTTGCAACAGCTCTTTACATATAAGGACACAAAAATCATGTATCACGTTTGTTGCAGACTTTTCCCCCAGTCATCTACCTTTTCACTTATGGGTTTAACTGATGCAATTTATAATATTTAGGTCATCAAATCTGTCTTTTACTTTGGACTTTATGATAGTTTGTGCTTTAAAAAGTCCTTTCCCACCCTGCAACTGGGGGTTGGCACACTCCAGCCCACCAGTTGGTTTTACAAATAAAGTTTTATTGGAACACAGCCATTATTATTCATTCATAAGCTCTGCAGATGCTTTTGTGCTTATGATGGCAGATGTGAGTGGCTGCAACAGAGACCATGTGGTCCGCAAAGTCAAAAAGATTTACTAGCTTGCCTCTTAGGGGAAAAATTTACTTTAATGCATGTGAATGAGTCTTAAGATTTCAGCAGACAAAGAAAGGAAGAAAAGATATTCAGCATCCCTACATTCCACTGCACTCATCTTCCTGGACATGACTAACTTCCCGGACATGACACCCCAAAACAGAACCAACCACCTTCCCTCCGTGCAGCCACCAGATGATGGGGCAGAGCAAGTTGGTGAAAAAATAAGAAAATCTTGTCTCTGCATACCTGTTGGTGTTGGTGAGTTTCTGATCACAGGACTGTTCTGCAGTCCGCTTGTTGCCAGAAAGATCTCGACCACCGCTCCCTGTGTACGTGAACGAATTCCCATGATCCTTAAACAGAGAAGAAAGGCAAGCTGAACCCTATACAAAGAGTAGAGACTCCACTAAAAACAAACTCACAACACCCACTAGGATATCAACTATCAAAGAAATGAAAAATAACCAATGATGGTAACAATGTGGAGAAATCAGAACCCTATGCACTGCTGGTGGGAATGGAAAATAGTGCAGCTGCTGTGGAAAACTGTATAGAGGTACCTTAAAAAAATCAAAAATAGAACAGTATGATCCAGCAATACCACTTCTGGGTCTATAACCAAAAGAACTGAAAGCAGGATCTTTCAGAGATTATTTGTACACTCATATTCACAGCAGTATGATTTGTAATAGCCAAGAGGTAGTAGCAACCCAAGTGTCCATCTACAGACAATAGATAAACAAAATGTGATCCATCCACACAATTCAGCCTTAAAGAGTTAAGAAAGTTCTGACACACTACAACATGGATGAACCTTGAGGACATTATGCTCAATAACATAAGCCAGACACAGGACAAATACTGTTGTGATTCCACTTAACAGAAGGTCCCTAGTGGAGTCAAATCTATAGCAACAGGAAGTAGATGGTGGGGTGAAGGCCAGGGGCTGGGGGAGGAGGAGGTGGGGAAGTGAGTGTTTAATGAGGACAGAGTTGTCAGTTTGGAAAGATGGAAAATTCTAGAGATGGATGGTGGGGATAGCTGCAGAACAAAGTGAATGTGTTTAATACTATTGAGATGTACACTTAAAAATGGTTAAAACGGCACATGTTATGTGTATTTTACCACAATTAAAAAATAAAACAATGCCCCCACTCACCACATCATCTTCATAACCCCCAGCCAGGACCAAAGAGTATGCCCCATCGTTGCTCCGACCGTGGATGCCTGCCACATGAGGTCGATGGACCCCCGACTCACTGACCTGTGAAAACCATCAAGAAACAATGGCATATTCTGAACTGGCTTCTGTACAAAAGCTAGACGCCCCTCTCCTTGCTCCTGCCTTCAGAGCCAGTGGCCTGACTGCCTCTGAATGTGTCAGGCCTATTATGAGAACCTCTCTCGACGGGCCACAGCACAGGAGCTGGCTTGAATTCCAGCCCTGCCACCTGCTCAAGGGTTGGGCCTCGCCCAGGAGCAGAGGCTTCTGGAATGCCAGTGACTACCAGCCAAGCCCTGGGACCCAGGCTATCTACAGTAGGTACCTGGACTCTGAACCTCCACATGGTGCCCACGGGGATCCCTGGGATGGGTCCATAGTGGTTGGATGGAACGATGGTGCACTCCTTGGTGCGCCCCACGCATGCCATGCCCTGTCCGTTCCAGAAACAAGATGAAAGAGCAGCATAAGTGGGTGTGGGAAAGTGGGGAAGGCAGCCAGGGGTATGCGGGGCAACGGGGCCATCTTACCTTGCCCCAGTCCCGCTGTGAGGACGATGTGGCAGATGCCATCTTCGCCTTCTTCTTACTCTCTTTCAGTTTCTCCCCAGCCAGCACCACCTCACTGGCATCATTTCGACACTCAGGGCAATACCTGTGACAACAGGGATGTCACCTCCTGTCCTAAGTCCACCCTGCTCACACTAATCTTTCAGACGTGACTGTTCCTTCCAGCTCCCTGCCATCCTGTGCTGTTCAAGACTGGGGGGCGGGGGTGCATTTAAATTTAAATTCACATCTGAAGTGACCAGTAGTCATGTGTGGCAAGAGACAACCATCGTGGACAGTGCAGAGCAAGAACATTTCCATCATCAGAGAACATCCTATTGGATAGCGGACTCTCATCCCTCTCCCCTGGGAATTTCACAGTGCCTCTCCACAATAAGGGTAAATACAGCTGGGGTGTGGAAAACACAGGGAAATTCAATGGGTACCTTCTCACTGCCATGGACTCAGTTTCCTCATCTCCATTGAGGGGGAGGGGAATGTGACTAACAATGACTTCCAAGTTATAGGGACAACTCGTTTAGTTAATAGGTTAGGATCCTTAGACCAGAGGCTGGCACATCACCTTTCTGTCATGTTATCAGTACTTGTATCAAGAGCATTGTGGACAAGAGGCCTGCTCTTAGGCAATGCTGGGACACCCAGCTCTTTGGTTCCTACCTGCATTCTCCTTCCCTGCAGTGACACCAAGGCCTAAGCCACGGATGGAACACAAATGTTCTCTCACCCCATTTCTATCATTGCCCCTTGTGGGTTTACTAGATGACAGACAACATTAGCCTCATTTTCTGGTACCCGCCAGCCCCCCAACTTGGATGTCTGAGTGCCACAGCCCCAAGCCCGTCTCCGGAAGGGCTGAGGCATCCACTCACCACTCATCCTCTTTGGGAATGGTGCTGAGGGGAGGGCAGAGGCAGTATGTGTGAAAGGCCATGTCACACTCATCACAAAGAAGCTGCTTGTCGGGGTCCTGCTTGCCCCCACACAGGTGGCAGGCACACACTCGGCAGGTCTTGCTCTGGTCGTCCTTGCAATGCTTGCAGGAGGGCCCACTCTTCCCTGGACACGGGAGCCAGGGTCAACTGGGGCAGGGTTGGTCACAAAAAGGGACAGGAGCCCCCGCCCCACACCCAACATGGGAAACATGAAAGGGCAAAATCAGAACTCACTTCTCATCGGGTTTTCAACCATGGGGCTGCCCTCGCCTGGGCGCTCAATCTTGAAGACTTCGTCTACAAAGATGATCCGACAGTCGTTGAGAGAATTATCCCTGTGAGAGACAAGCCATTAGAACATTCCACCTGGCCAGCCCTACTGAGGTGCCTCAGACAGAACATTCTCAAAGCATATGAACACCACTGGTTTTAATTTTATCAAATAAGAAGCTTCTCTGGGCCTCATGCATTCACTTAGCTACTCTCCTTGCCAATTCAAGTCCTTCTAAATCAGACATAAGGAGAAAGAAAACAGCCTATAAAACAGTTTCAGTACATGATACATTGAGAATAAGTTCAAACCTTTGGGCAGACAAGCCCCATGATGAAAAAACCATAAAGGTAAAGTCTGATCAATTTGCTTATGTCAAAATACAAAAGCTCATCTAAATTAAAATGACCCTGGGAATCAATCTGACATCTGCATTGGCAACATGCAATGGAAACCAAATATAAGCCACAAACATACATCACAGGTATAACTACATCTTCTAGTAAGCACGCTCAAAAAGAACACACAGAATTAACTTGAATGTTTTATGTAACCCAGTGTACACAAAATATTATTTCAGTATGTAAATTAACAGTAAAGAATTACAAATGAGCTTTTCTCTTTTTTGGCATTAAGTTTTCAAAATCCAGTGTGTATTTTATACTCAAGGCACATCTCAGTGAATATTCAGTGCTTGGTGGCACACATGGCCCATGGCTATGAAACTAGACAGCACAGGCCCAGATATACCCACCACCAGTTCACGGAAAACAGGGAGAGAGGAACAGAGGAAATGACACCATGAGGATACAGATGGCAAAATCCAGACTGCAGAAATTCTGTGGGACAAACGACTATTCCTCAAATAAATTGTTAAGGAAAAGGGGAAAAAAGGGGAGAACAGGAAACCTAAAGATAAAATAGATTTTAAAAGATACGTATAAACTTAACTGAAACCTGTGGACATTACTTAGATCATAATCAAACAAATGGTTTTAAAAAAGTGAGGTAACTGAAAAATTGAACTCACATGACTAGATGTTATGAAATTACTGTTAATTTTTAGGTTATAATAACACCAGTTTAGCTACATTTCTTCAAGAGTCATTTTTAAGAAATGTGTTCTAAAACATTTCTGGATAAAATACTTGGAAGTTATTTGAACGTAATAGGATTGAGGGAGTGGTAGCATTCTCAGATGATGGAAAAATAAAAGAATTTGCTGCTACCAGCCCCACTCTTATAGAATAACTAAAGGAAGTTCTTCAAGTAGATAGGAAATTATAAAGAAAAGAATCTCAGAGCAAAAAGAAAGGAAGAAAAAGCAATCAAGTAGAAACATGGGTACATACACTAGATTAACCTCCTTAGAAGTATCCTAAATCATATGCTGATTGAAATAAAAACCAGAACACCAGCCAATGTTCAAGACAATAAAGGACTCTAAATCAAAGAAAGGGGTTTCAACACTCCTCTCAAAAGTGGTAAAAGTGATATTACTATGTCACACATTTACATGGTAAAATCCAGAGAAACCACTAAGAACAAAGCAATACACTCCAGAGACAAATAAATCAAGATAGAATCCTAAAAAATATTTAAGTAACCCCCTAGGAAGAACAGAAGAGAAAGAGGAATAAAAAGCAAACACAAAAAAGAAAGCAAATAATAAAATGGCAGACTTATGCCCTAACATACCAATAATTAATTACTTTAAATGTAAATGTTCTAACTACGCCAATTAAAAGGCAAAGACTGGCAAAATGAATTTTTAAAAAAGACTCAATTATATGCTATTTCAAATTCAACTATATAGTTTAAAAGTAAAAGGATAAAAAGTATATTCAATATACACACCCATCCCCCTCAGGTAAAGTAGATTTCAGAACAAAGAAAATTACCAGAGACAAAACAGGACATTATATAATGATAAAAGGGTCTATCAACCAGGACAACATAACTATCCTAAATGTGTATGCACCAAGCAACAGAGTCTCTTAATTATGAAGCTGAAAGGAGAAATAGATGGAGACTTCATTCAACACCCTCGTCAACTGATGGAAGAAGTACTGGACTGAAAATCACCAAGACTTACAAGATTGGAAGAACACAATCAACCAACATGATCTAGTATAAAGAGGACATACTTCCCAACAAAAGCATATACTTTTCTTTTCTCAAACAACCATGGAATAGTCACTAAGATAAACCTTATTCTGGGCCATAAAACAAACCTCAACAAATTTAGAAGAATATAGACTATGTTCTTTGGACATAATAAAGTCAAACTATAGAAAGACAATGCAAAAGTCTCTAAAGACTTAATAATTAAACATCGCACTTCTCAATAAGCCTGGAGTCGAAGAGGATGTCTTAAAGGAAATAAAAGAAATTGAAATTAATAAGAAGGAAAATATAATATAGTAGAATATGTGGAAAGCAGCTAAGGCAATACTGACAGGGGAATTAATAACACTAAGATGTTTACATTAGAAAATGGGAAATGTCTGAGATCAGTAGTTGCTAACTCAAGAAACGAGAAAAAGAGCAAAATCCATCCAAAGAAAGGAGAAGGGAGAAAAGTACAAGGATGAGAGCAGAAATCAATGACAGTGGAAATAAAAACAGTAAAAGAAAAAGCAGTGCAACAAAAAGCTGATTATTTTTGAAGTGACTTCACTGCAGCCTCCTCACAGCGTCCCTGCTGCCACACTGCCCCCTGCAGACTACCGCCTGTTCAGCAGGCAGGGCACTGAACAGAGGACAAAGTGAGGCCCCTGTGTTCCAAAACCCCAAAGGCGGCCAGCCAGCGAAGAAACACCAGTCCCATACCACTCCTGGCCAAGCCCTGAATTCCGAGACACATGGAGGCTTCTAGGCTCGACTACTCCCTCCCTCCAGCCCAGCGCACTGGCCCCCTCACTAAGCCACAAATGTACCAGGAATGGCCATGCCCCATGACTTTGCACCAGTGTCTGTGCTTAGGACACTGCCACACAATGGAAGATTATTCGTCCACAAAAAAGGAAGCTGACAGCTGCTACTACCTAGAGGAACCCTGAGGATATTACGGTGAGTGAAACAAGCCAGACACAGAAGGACAGATACTGTGATTCCATTCACAGGAGGTTCCTAGGGAAGTCAGATTCATGGAAAGAAAAGTGGACGGTGGGAGCCAGGGGCTGGAGAAGATTGGGGAGTGTTGAATGGAGACAGAGTTTCAATTTAGGAAGAGAGAAAGTTCTGGAGATGGATGGTGGTGATGGCTGTATACAATGTGCATGTGTTTAATGCCTCTAAAGTATACACTTAAAAATAGTTAGGATGAGAAGTTTTCTGCTATTTTACACACACACACACAGACGCAAGGTAGAACAGAGTCTAACAAACAATTTCAGCATAAGGCCAAAGAGTAAATGTTTTTGGTCTCTTTCCCAACTACTCAAATGTGCCCTTCCAACACAAAAGGAGCCACAGGTAACAGGCAAACAGATGGATGTGACCGTGTGCCAATAAATCTTTATTTGCCAAAACAGGCAGAGAGCCAGATGTGGCCTGGAGACTGCAGTCTGCTGACCCAGGATGTGGAGCACCCCATTATGTGGCTTTATCTGTATGTTCGTGCTTGTGTATGCAGAGAATGTCCCTGAAGGTGACGGGAATAGTCATGTCTCCAGAAAGGAGAACTGAGTTACCAGGGGACAGAGAAAAGGAAGAATATTCACTGTGTGGCTTTCAATACCTTCTGGATATTGATATATTTGAAGTTTTTACCTATTTGCCAAACCAAAAACAACAAACAAAAGAGAACAAAATGATAAACTCCCTACCTACAGCTCAGAGCTGGTTCCCCAAGTCAGGGCATGAGGGGGTCAATCTCAGAAAGATCACCAGGGGGTCAGTAGGAAGGCCAGGAGAAGGCTGAGGGCCTTGCCCAGAGAACACTAGCTGGATGGCCACTCACCCAAGCCTGACATTGGCGTATAGCTCCCGTGCTGTCCGGGTCTCACGCTTCCGCACAATCTCTGCGTCATACCAGAAGCCCCGGTCCTTTGGGTTGTCAGGATTGTAGTTGACCATGACTTCCTGGCCCACGTCCAGCTCCTGCCACTTGAAGATGTGTCGGGCACGAGCCCGGACATCCCGGGAGCTCATCTGGACCACTCCATTCTCTGGATAACTAGGAGGAAAAGGCCATGCTCAGACCCCATTCCCTCTGCAGAGACAGAAGCTAAGGCAAGAAGGCTGCACGTGACACAGACTTGGGTTATTCTCATCACAGCAGCATGTAAAGTCCACTCCTCAATTATCTCATTTGCTGGTGTCAAAAAAGTCACAGGTACAGAAAACACATTTCAATTACAGAAAGTGTTATAGATTGATCTGCATCCCCCAAAAAGATATGTGAGGAAGGGGGCCCAAAGCACCAAGGCTGTACCAAACTCCAGGTCTCATATACACAAAGCCAAGGCCCCAGGCCCACCCACCCGTAATGACACTCACTCATCATATTTCACGTGATAAATGACATCCTCTTCCAGATTCGAGCAAGAGGCAGAGCTACAGGGCTCATCCTGGGATGGTGCCTTCCTCGTCACCCTGACAACCTGCGCCTCAAACCACGCTCCCATGTTCGTGTCCCGAGCATCTACGTACTCATTGACCTGTAAGAAAAAGGAAAACTCTCATCCAACCCAGTGAAGGAAATCTTATCAGCAATCCTGACAAGGACCTGTTTTAGTTCCTGGTACCAGATACTTCAGGCCTGGGATGCAAACGCAAATGCCTGCAATAGGGTTTCTCATCTGAGGCACTGTGGACATTTGGGACCTGGTCACTCTCTGTGAAGGCTGTCCTGGGCACCGTGGGGTGTTGAATAGCATGCCTGGCCCCACCCACTCACTCATGTCAGCAGCACCTCCAGTCATGAAAACCACAGGCATCCAATGTTCCCTGGGGGACAGGTTCACCCCTGCTGCACAGCCCAGTGAGGCCAGAACTGCCCATTTTTCAATAAAAGTTAGAAATCTAGACCACTTGAAATTTCATCATCTTAGAGGGTAGCAGCAAATTCAGAAATTTTACAGCCACTCTAAAGGCCACAAAAGATACCTGTAGGCCAGGACACAGAATTCTGCTTAAGGAGCTGAAAGAAATCAGTGGTAGTGTATACTTCTGCCAAAGAAACCAGGTTTTCGCAGGAGGACTGGGGGTGCCTAGCCACAGGAATGGAGGGGAGCTGGCTGGCCCTCATGAGACTGCTGGATGGTGGGGGGAGGGCACAGAGATGACACAAAGGTGTGGGGAGTGATCTCCAGGGTCTCCTGGAGGGAGCCCCCCCACCCAAACTCAAACATTCTCCAGGAGCTTCACCTTGTATAAGCCGAGCTCCGTCTCATCCCACACGTCCTCATCTGCTAAGCCCGCCTTCCCATCCGTCTCCACGGCTGCTTCGCCACTGTTTGAGGACTTGTCTGACTCGCTCTGACCCAGGCAGCAGCCAGAATCTGTGTCGGAAAGCTCGGAGTCCCGCTCCTTAATGCTGCTCGTGGGGAGAACAAGGCTTTGCCGGACCAGGAGCTGGATGGTGTCATTCAGGCGAACATCATAGTCAAAGAGGGTGTGGCCATCCTCCATCTACAGAGACACAAGCCAGAGGTCACTTACCCACCAGACATTTAGTGCGCCATCTACTGGGCGCCAAGCAGCAGGAACACTCCCTGAAAAAAAGGACGGAATCTACCCTTGATTATGGGACAATAAAATCTGTCCACTCCCAAGGGTGCACACTGATACCCCTTCCACAGGTCCCCAGACCCTCTGAAATGAGGACTCCTGGTGTCATATGATGAATGTCCCCACAAGCACACAACATGAGCCAACTGTACTGTGGACTTCGAACACACACCAAGTGTCAGGGGAGACTCTTAATACTTTGTGTTTCACAACTTTTATTGGAGTAAACATGCATTGTCTTTATCACTGGTTCTCAATCAAGGGTAATCCTGCCCCCAGGGACACGTGTGTGATGTCTGGGAACATTTGTGGTTGTCACAACGGGGTCGGGGGTGCTCCTGCCATCAAGTGGGTGAGGCCAGGGATGCTGCTAACTCCCCCTCACAGTGCTCAGGACACTACCTCCATGTCAGCTATGCTAAGGAGAGGAGACCTGGCTTACATGAATTCAAGGAGACATACACCCATTATCTATTAGTCTCCTTTGCACGGCTCTAGCTCAATTCTTACCTGCTGAAGGCAGCTTCACTGACCCATTAACACCACCCATCTCTATTATTCCTTTATGCTAATTCCACCCACACTAGTCACCTGCTCACAGGACCCAATGGCCAGCACACCTCAGCAATCTGCAACCCTGGGTGTGATTCAGCAGGTGTGTGCAAAGGAGTTTGGTCTTCTGAGCCACATCCCAGTAGCACAGAAGACCAAGGAGATACCTTTTACTAGAAATTGTCACATGGCACTCTGCCAACACCCAACAAGGACCTGCCAGTGTATCTTGTTCTATCTAAATGCCCTTAAGATTGGTCTCCTCCCCAAACCTGGGCACCGTGACTTTGGAGCCTGATCATTCTCTGTGGCAGGCTGTCCTGGACACTGCGGGGTGCTGAGCAGCATCCCTGGCACCCACTCCCTCGATGTCATAAATATCCACTCCCTCGATGCCAGAGCACCTCTAGTTGTGACAACCACAGATGTCCCCAGATGCCCAGTGTCCCCTGGGGGCAGATGACCTGTTTCTGCAAGTAGTGCCCTAAAGAAAAGGGAAAAGAAAGGGAAACATACACAAAAGATTAACTTCCTCTGCTTCTCAACTTTCACCAAAAGCTGGTGGCTTCAAAGGGCTGGTTGCCATTATATGCAAACAGCGTTGGGGCAGGGGTGGGTGTGGGTGTTAAAGTGGAGGCAAGTTTCAGGTTCCAAGGTCATCCTTCACTCCAGTGGTTGTTATTCTTTCTTCATCACAAACTTGAGAATCTGATGGGTGATGCCTTTATCTCCCACAAATAAATATGCATCTGAACACATCAACACTAGCCAATAGCTCCCAGAGCTGCCGGGGCCCTTCTGAAGCCCCCCTGAAAGTCCAGGTCACACTCTACCTGCTTACCCAGCATGAAGTGAGAGCCTCCAATGTGCCTGGCACTGCCCAGATGCCATGGGGAGGCCAGAAAGAATGAGACCAGCACCAGCCCTTCAACACAGGGCAACACAGGACAGCCATGACACCAGATAGAGGTGACACAAATAGGAAGAAAGAGACAAGTCACCTTGTACACGTGTGTTCACAATAACCTAGGGTGGAACCACCTAAGTGTCCACTGATGGTTCATCCATACAATGGAATATTATTCGGTCATGAAAAAGAGTAAAGCACTGACACAGGCTACAATATAGATGGACCTTGAAAACATAATGATCAGGTGAGAGAAGCCACATACAAAAGGCCATACCATGGGTGATTCCATTTATATAAAATGTCCTGAACAGCTAAGTCCAGAGACAGGAAGTGGGTTAGTGGTTGCCAAGGTCAACTGTGAACTCTGGGTGATAATGACACATCAATGCAGGGTCATCAAGTTTAACAAATACACTGTTCTGGTGCCAGATGTCAACAGTAGGGGTCTGTGTATAAAGGGGTGGAGTATGTGGGAAGTCTCAAAACCTGCCTCTTAATTTTGCTGAGAAGCTGAAATTATTCTAAAAAATAGTTTGTTAATTAAAAAAGATGAAGAGAGACAAGCATCCCCAGTGTTAACTGTTACAATAAAACTAGCAGAGGACAAGCCAAATGGCATTAAAAATGACAAGATACTCAAACGCCCAGGCTCAGCACCTCCACGATTAGACAGACATCCTCTCAATTTGGGCTGAGTCATTCTGTGGGCGGGGGCCTTCCTTGGCACTGCAGGGTACTAAGCAGCATCCCCAGTCTCTACCACGCATGATGCCAACAGCACCCCCAGTCATGACTACTATAGATGTCTGCAGCATGGCCTAGTATCTCTTGAGAGGGCATGGTCACTCCACATTGAGAACCAGTGAGCTGGAGAGACCATCATATGTGTGCCCAAGGGTCACGGACACCAGGTGTTTCTAGTATGTTCACAGCAGCATTATTTACAAGCAAAACTGGCTTATTAATACAAAGGGATATTACACAGCTATGCATGACGATGAAACTCAGCAAAGTAAATAGGTCTCCCACACACATATCAAGGAAAATGAGGACTTTAGACGATGGGAAATAAACCCAGCCACCTGGACAACAGAGAAGCAGTGGCAATGCTAAGTCAGGAGGGAGGATATAAGGATTTGGCTTGTCCTCTGCTAGTTTCCTTGTCAGATTTCTGTTTCACAAATAGCAGCGGATAAGAGGTTGAGTTGGAGAGAAGAAAGGCCAATATGGGAGACTGGAAGGCAGAGCTAAAAATGAGGGAGAATGCAACAGAATGGCCACGGGGCTCACAGAGGGAGAGGGAAAGGAAAGGTCACATAGGCGCTGAGGCAAGAACAATCCTGTTTGGGTTCAGCATGCACACTGATCCTGTCATACTATTTTTCCGCTGACAATGCCTCCCACCAGGTGAGCCCCTCAATGGACCTGACCAGGCTCTCACGTTCCTGACTAGTCAGGAAGCCAGGCTGACAGAAACATACTGACTGGCTCAGGCCCAAGCTCCGTGGAGGAGGCCAAGTGCCTCCTCCCGGTGCAAGGGTGGGGACAGAGGCACCAACAGGGCAAAGTGTGGGTAGGGAAGAGGGCACTTGGACTGGGCCAAGCTGGTATGAAACCCCACCTCCAGGATGTAATTCATAAGCTGGTCTGGCTGCTTCCAGAGGCCACTTCTGGAACTTTGGAGAAAGCTGCTGCAGTCATCAGGAAGCCTGCACAACTATTTGCTATGGTGAGGCATATGTGTGTGCCCCTCTCTGCTTGCCCACCCTTCTCCCCCAGCTTCCTCAAAACTGTGCAGAACCTTTCACGAACCATGGGGGAAGAGATGTTGGGCCTAGGCCTGCCTCATGCCAATGAGTCCACATGATATGATGGAACAGTTTAAGAGTATGAGTTTATCATTGAGATCCTAAAATTCAAACCAAGGCTAATGACATTAATAAAAGCTGTAACAGCTAAATGACAAGTGAGCTGTTCCTTATGTTAGACAGTTAGAGGTTCTCATATTAAAATTAAACCTAAAGTTAACATTCTATATACCCAAAATTTCCAGTGAAAAATCCCTTAACTTGCCTATAGTGAAATATGTACAGTTATCCCTAGGTATCCACAGGGGATTGGGTCCTAGACACCAAAAAAAGTCCCTTACATAAAATGGTGTAGTTATTTTATATAACTCACATTTGCATAAAGGCTACATACAGCAGGATGTGCGTACAAATCACTTCATTTATGTGGATTTGTTGTAGTGTTCAGTACATGGCAAATTCAGGTTTTGCTTTTTGCAACTTTCTGGGACCCCACTACCCCAATATTGTTCCATGGTTGGCTGAATCCACGGATACAGAGTACTGACTGTATATGACTTTGGGCAGATAACCCTGTAATGCAGATTCAGTTCTGAAGGCAAAACTGCCCATGGTATTTAAATTATGTCTCTCTCTCTCTCTTACTCCAAATATGTTCCATAGACATTTGAAATTTTGTGTCATGGGTACCATGTAAAACTAAATAAACACAAGTATAATTTAACAACTAAGCACCCAGTTTCTATTGGAAACTTGGATTACAAGCTTGCTGTGCCTACTTTATGCCCCCATGACATTTTCAGGGGATACTTTTCGAGTGCCGAATGCTGCACAAAGACACAGGAGAGTAGGAAACAAATGTCAGTGTTTGGCAGTGGTGGTTCTCCAGTTGGCTTAGAGGTGACAATTTGGGCGAGAGGTAGAGGGGATATAAACTAGACTACAGGGTCTTAAAGAGGGCGGTGTGAGCCTTGTACCAAGACAGACCCACAGCTGGAAGAGGAAGAGAGAGTACAAAAAACTAAGTTTAGAGGACAGTGAGGAAGTGGGAAACCATTCTGTGTTTCTTCCTGGGGATGCATCCCCAACACCCTACCTTCCATATCAGTCTCCAGGTCTCTGCAGCAAAACCAGACAGAAAAGATGGGAGAAGAAAACGCAGGAAGCAGGGTCCCAGGTGTGACAGAAGGGACACAACTGGCCTCTCGGGAAGGAGGGAGCAGAAAGGACAGTACCTCAAGGACAAGTACAACCCCTCTCTCACATCCTAGCTCCTCACAAACATGGACAGAGCAAATCGGGCATAAAAGCTGTAACAAGGGCAACTGAACTCTGCCCTTTGACTCCACAAGGCCACAGCTGAGAAAATGTGTGAGCAACATTTCAGGGCTTGTAGTCTCACAGGGGTACCGAGGAGCCTACGTTGACGCAGGATGACACCACTATTCTGATGCCTAAGGAATCGTGCACACTTGTATTCTCAGGCTGGAAATTTTCCTCAGCTTCCAATTTCTAATATGACAAAAAACAATGGATCTAATCCTCATCATCAAAAGTCCTTTGGGGTCCTCAATGGCTTTGGAGGGTGGAAAGGGGGCCTAAGACCAAAAAGTTTGAGCACCCCTATCTATGGAAAAACTACTGCAACATAGAATCATTCAAGAACCATGGGGGAAGAGAGGTTGGGCCCAGGCAGCTCTGGGAGGCTTGTTCTAGCACATTCCATGACAATGATGTTCCTGACAATAAAACTTGGCTGCATCAACCCACAGGCTAGATCAAAGTATGGAATGACTGGCACATTATGGCCTGCATGGCAGTTCTAGCCTGCACCTGTTATTATAAATAAAATGTATTGTGACTCCTATGAAAACATGCCCATTCATTTATGTACTGCCTATAGCTACTTTTCCATTCCAATGATAGAGGTGAGAAGTCCCATAGAGACAAATATTTACTATCAGGTCCTTTACAGGGTCTGCTGACCTCTGAATTAGAGGGCATGCCCCTTAGCTGGGAGCTCTTTGGGGGTTGAAGGAACCCTCCCTCAAGCAAACTGCAAGATAGGTCACTGCTAGGGACTGTACTATTTGCTGCCTCACCCTGCCCTTCAGGAAGATAAGGCAGGATTCAGCAAAGACCAATACAGCAGGAACATTTAGTGGGGCATTGTGACATGAGTGACCCCCAAAAGGTCATTCCGAGGGACACCATTTCAACTGATCTTTCTGACTAACCTTAGCACAGCCTTTGAGGCCAGCAAAGCCAATTTAGCAGTTTTTCCTAAAGTAAATTATCTACTAAATTAGTAGTTCTCAAGTGGGGGAAACTGTCCCCAAGGGGATACTTGGCAATGTCTGGGGACATTTATGGTTTTCATAACTAGAGGTGCTCCTGGAATTGAGTAGGTGGGGCCAGGAATACTGACAAACACCCCACAGTGCCCAGGAGGGACCCCCCGCCCCGCTCCCGCCCCAGAGTGACCTGGCCCCAATGTCAGCAATGGGGGGAAGCCTGAGCTGATTTATTGTGCCTTTATGGTAAGCTAGGCATGGGGCTCATTCCTTCATGTCTATCACCTCACTGAATTCTTACAATGTAGTGGCTCCACAATTAACCTGTTTGAACAAAGAGTCACTGGCCAGGTCACTTAGCCGAGGGATTGGTAAAAATAAGTGCAAATCATTGTACCTAAGCCTGCTAAAGGCTGTGCCACAAATCATAGTTATTGTTATTTGTATGGGCAGCCCAAAAACAGGTGCCCAATGCCTCCCCACTTGCCCAGGCTGGGCCTATAGCCCCAAAGTCCCTTCCCCCATACACTCATTGCATTTCTGCCAATCAAGCGACATAACCGCCAACCTATTGAACCTAAACAAGCCACCACGAAACCCTCCCATATCCTGAAGAAAGACTCAGCTATGTTCTGCTTTATGGTCTTAGACAACCTCACTGCAGACTTCAGACTGCTATATTGTATTTCTTTAAAAAGGAAAAAAAAAATTTTAAAGGAAGGATTGTGTACACTCTCTAAAACATTCTGGAAAAACAACAGCTCTCTTGCACTCACTGGAAATTGCACTTTCTTTCACTATTAGTCCAGTCTGTTTGCAGACTTTACTTGCTTCAAGCCGTTGCTGTGTGTGCCTTTGTTCCTTCACCCTCCTGTTGGTGTCCACACCTCCTAGCAGCCAGGCCAGTTCCGGACCAGGCAACCTTGGGGAAATTGCATCAGGTTCTGAGGCCTGGCTTCCTTACCAAGAAGACAGAAACAACTACGTGTTCCCTCCAACCCTGCCGAGTGGGGCACCAGGAAAGAGCATAGGAGGCAGATACAAAGGTTACCTACTGGTAAGAGCCCTGTATCTCATCACCAACAGTCTTAAGATTAAAGGCATGATGTACATGTCTAACACATGCTGGTATTGCTATTGTTATCACACTTTGTAACTTACACAGACATTACGGAGACTTTGAATGTATCAAATGTTATGTGATAAATGAAGAGAGACAGGGGTTTGGTTATGTGGGTGTACACATCCGTCAGAACTCCAAATGGTCTACTTAAGATGTATGTCTCACTATATACAAATTTTACCTTAAAAAGATAAATTAATTAAGAACCACAAACAATGAACTCTAATTAATGACAGACACACTGAGGGTTGAGGGGTGACATCAACTAATGTCTGCAGCTTACTTTGAAATACATCCCCAAAAAATAAGACAGGTTGGTGGACAGATAGAGAAAGACAGAGCTGCATGATAAAGCGACCATACAATATATCAGAGGTAAACACCCCTAGGAATAGGGATTTGTATTCATGGTTCTTTCCATTTTTCTGCCTGTTTGAAATGTAAAAATTAAAATGCACAATGACTGGCACACACCAGGCATTCAAAATTATGCATGCCCTTGAACTTGAGAGGACTAGATCCAACCTGCCTTTGAACTACGTCATCAACTATTTAGCAGGCACATGCAGGAGGTATTCAGAAACTCTGTGAAAGGACCTTCTGCTGAACAAATAGACTGAGTGATATATCAGAATCAGTGTGGATGCCACAAAAATGAGCCATCGTGGGAAGACGCAGGAGAAAGCAACCCAGCGGAGCTCCACTCACAGCCCTGCCTTTTCTCAATGCACACGACTGCAGCCAAACCCCCAAGTTCACAGGATAAGCTTCTCCTTCCCAGGCAAGGCAAATTAACTCAGATTAAGACATTCAAGTCATCACACCTCTCATAGGAAAGAGGCAAAAGGTTTCCCAGAGCTCTGCAAGCCCAAGAAATTAATCATCACGTCTCACTTTGAGTAAGTACACTGGATCCTCCCCGCCCCCAAAATCGTGGCCAGGCACAGCGCGTTTATTTTTCAACCTAGACACCAGATGGCGGCAGGATCCTGTTCAAAATGTGACAACAAAGTCGGGCACACACAGCCCAACTAAAGACTTTTTAATCCAGTACAATCTCTACAATGTTGTCCTTATAGTCCACCCAACTCCAAGCAAGGTCCCAGCAAACGGGACTTACACTTTGTTGTACCATCTTCTCACACTCAGGGAAATCCCACTCACAGTACATCCCACTATCCCCTCAAAGACACCAACAAAACTGGAAATACCACAGTGCCGCTGGAGAAAACATCCCAATTGTGGGCAGTCGCTAAAGCAAGGGTGGCCATTTTAAATACTACAGGGGCTGGGGAGAGAGCGCAAAGAAAGGAGACAGGCTGCAGACACCCCCAGAAAGCACCAGCTTCTGCTCACAAGCAGCCTTGCTGAGAGCAGGGCCCAGAATGGCAGAAATTCCTGATTTGCAAGCACCATCTCTCTGAATAAACTGACCCAAACTTCTAGAAAACAGACCCTGTGAGGTCAAATGCTAAATAGGTGTAGGCTTTGGCCATTGGTATATGTTTCAAAGAATTGGGTCCCTTCTGTCCTAATGTTTGAGTAATGATTCTAGACTTCCTTGAAATTCAACAGCCCTCCTCCATCAGCTATCTCCAATTATTCTACAATATTTTGAAAGAGGCTTCAAAAAGAAAATAAAAAGGGAGTGCAAGAGCCCAAACGCTACAGATTCCAGTGCCAGCTGCTTGCCCTGTATGTCAGTCTTCGAGTTGAGCCTTTGTTCCTGGCTCAGGCATTTGAGTTTTCTGTGGAGATGTGAAGCGGACAGGACAAGGGAGGAGTGTGTATATACCGGTGGCCGCCAAGAACCAATGCCTGGGCGAGACAAGAACAAAGGTGCTGGGAGGGTGGGCAGACTATAGGGCGGTTTTACCTGCTTGCCCCTGTAGAAAAGCCTCTGCAGGCCTGGCTCCACGTGAAACAGCGCCTGGATCTTCTTCCTCAGCTCTTCCACCTTGGTTAATCTGGACAGCGAGTCCACGGTGTGGGTCACCTTTCCGTCCATGGTGCGAACCTGGATCCACATGGTGCCTGCTGGTACTGAGAGGGGCAGAGAATGGAGCCCTCCATCAGTTCTCCGTCACCACCAGGCTGTGCCATACTCAAGTCATCCTTGCTTTTGTCCAGTCTGTAGACACCAGGAAACTCCCAGAACGCCCTCCCGCCCCTAGTTCCCACAGACTGACTGAGCTGGCCCAGGGCCTGGCAGAGTGAATTAAGTAGTTAATGCTTTAATGGTTAGCACCGGTAGAGACTTGAAGAGGAAGGGGAAATTAGGAGAAGAAAAACAGCAGCATCTTGGATCACTCACTTTAACCCACAACCTCTCTTTCAAAGGAAAGACACCGAAGTCCAGAAGAGGAAGGAAAACAGCGAGGAGCAGAGTTAGTTTGTTCATTCATTCATTCATTCATTCCCTGGATTAATACTGACGCCAAGAGGAAAACCCAAAAGTCCGGCGCGGGTTGGAACTTCAGAAGTTCCTATGAACTCAACTAAGTGTGACCAAAGAGGATGAATCCCACCCGTGACACGCGAGCCCCCGACCCTTGAGTGCCGGCGGCCCTCCGCAGCCCCCCGCGCGCGTGCGCGACGCGGCCGACCTCGCGGTGGCCATGGCAACCGGCGGCCCCGTCCCGGCTACTCCCGCCCGCGCGCTGCACGACTTACCTCGGCCCCACCACGGCCCGCGTTACCCAGACCTAGACTCACAGCCCGGGAGCCCCTCTTGTCCTCCCCCACGCCTGCGCCAGCCACGCCAGCGAACCCACGCCCACCCCCTCCGCCGGGACGGGCCGAGGGGGCCCCCTCTCCCCAAGTCCCGCCCCTTCACTTGAGCCGCCTCGCTCATTGGCTCCGCAGCTCCTGTCCGCCCCGCCCCGCCCACTCCCCATTGGCCCAGATGCGCCCGGGGAACTAAGGGCGCGCGAAATCGGGCTCCGGCGCGACAATTGAATCGCGGGGCGCCCCGCGCGCAGGCGCGGAGCCTGACATCCTCCCCAGCAGCTGGCCGGACCCTCCCCCACCCAGCCGGCGCGACCCCCGCGGGGCTCCGGGGATATTCCGCTCGCCCGTGCCAGAGTCCGGAGTTCCGGGAGTGGTTTCCAGGGCAGTCTGCGCTAGAGCAGAGCCCGAGACCGCGTACAGGGCAGCCCAGGCGCGGAATACACGTGCACCCGTGCTAGCTGCGCATCCTGGGCCGCTCGTGATAGTTTTGCAAAGTCTTAAGCGCCGGGCGCCGGACTCCTCACCCGCCCCGGCCCGGGCTGGCACACCAATCCGCCTAGTCGCTCACCTCTCCGGCCGCCCCGACCACTCTCTTGCCTGAGAACCGGCCCGGCGGGGGTTGGCGACTGAGCCGCGTGTGTGGCCCCGACCCCGCGCTGATGTGCGTGCGACCAAGAGCGCCCAGCTGGCTACCACTACCCTCCGCGCTGCCAGCTGCTCTGATTTTTTTTTCCCGCGAAAACTCGGCGTTTGGGAGTTGTGGAACCGCGGGAGGCCACACCAGGGGCGGGCACCTGCCTGGTGATTGGCCGCTGCAGTGGCGGGAAGCAAGAAAGGGGGTGGGGGGCGCCCCCGCCTCTGTCTACTCCCCCACTCCGCCCAGCGAGCCACGGCCCCGCCCAGCCCTGCACGCTCTGCTGGGCGCGCCTAGCGTGCAACTGGGCCCAGTGGCGGGACCTGGGTCCCCCCACCATGCCTGCCCTCCAGAAGCCCTAGGTACTCCTGCTTGGGGTAAGGATTCCCAGAGTAGACACCCCGAGACCTGCAAAGCCCGTTCCTGCAGCCCCACCTCCCCAGGCACGCATTGACCAGTAGGGCAAGGAAGGCCGGAATCAATTTCTAAACACTACAGGAGAATGCGAGGGGTGCACCAGGACACAGCCTGCATCCCTGTGACCAGCCTGGTCACTCCCAGACCTACTCCCTAGCGTCAGGGCCCACCAGCGCTCCCACTCTACCCACCCGCGGGACTTGTTTGCTCGTTTTTCCCGCCTCGTTTTCCCGCCTTCTCTGGGCTGTCCAGGCGACCAGGGCTGCCCTGCCCCCTCCACCCTGCCTGCTCTGCTCTGGACAGTCTTGGCGGGCACACAGTGACCCATGCTGGGCATCTACAAAGCGCTTGGATAGGGTGCTCAGAGCTGGGGGGGCCTGGAAGTGGGCAAGGCTGACCCTGTGGGTGGTCTCCCAGAGGGTAAATTCTTATGTGGGGAGACAGGCCAGACTTGGACAAATGAAGCAAATAATTTAAGACACTATATGCAATGAAGACAGGACAGTAATTGGAGAGTGACCAGCAGCCATGTGGGGGTGGGGTGAGAAGACATTCTGGTTGAAGTAGAGAGGTGGGCCTCTCTAGACGGATGACATTTGAGCTGAGATCTGAGAAGAGAAACCAAGGACATATGGGTCCAGGAAGGGAGGGCAAGTTCAGAGGTGGGGAAAAGGCTGAGAGGTGTAGGGGAGCAGCAAGGAAACCAGTGTAGCTGGGAAGACACAGCAGAAAGGAAGGTCAGGAGGGGATGAAGTCAGAGGGGTGTCAGATAAACCCTCACAGACCACCAAGAGGACTTTGGTCTTTCTGTTGGAAGCAGCAAGTAGCATGGGAGGCCTGTGAACAGAAAAATGATGAGTTCCCATTTATGTTTTCACATGGTTTCTCTGGCACTGTGTAGTCCCTTCCATCTTGGCACTGGTACTTCTTTGATTTCCCCAGGGGTAGACAGAATCCTTCTTCTCACTTCCCCTCACCCCCAAGATAGCCATATCCTAATCCCTGGAGCCTGTGAATAGGGTAGCTTCCATAGCAAAAGGGACTTTACAGATGGGATTAAATGAAAAATCTTGAGATGTGATGATTAATCTAGATTATTTGGGCTGGCCCAATGTCATTGCAAAGGCCCTAATAAGTGAGGAGGGAGGGTTGCAGTCAGAGGAGGAGACAAGACAGTGGAAGCAGGGGGTTGGAATGATGAGACCAAGAGGCAAAAAATGTGGGAAGCCTCTAGAAGCTAGAAAAGGCAAGGGATAGATTCTCTCCTAAACCCTAGAATGCAGTCCTGCCAACACCTTGATTTTAGCCCCTTAAAACCCATTTCAGACTTCTGACCTCCAGAACTATAAGAGAATTAAGTTGCATTATTTTAAGCCACCAAATCTGTGGTCATTTGTTATAGCAGCCATAGGAAACTAATATGCTCCAATACACAGTCCAGGTGCTGCTAACTCTCCAGCTTCAGCAAAGATGATGAATGAGGACTGCCAGAGTCTGGAGAACGGATGCTTCCTAGTGCCTCTTCGGCTTAAATGTCCCTCCCACTTAGGCACCAGCCCACATGCAAATCAGGCACCAGGAATAACTGCTAGGGTGCAAAAGGCCTCATTTCTCTTTTGCAAAATGATATGCTCTCGAAGATCAGCAAGTCATTCAACAAACTTGTATTGACCTCCCTTGTCTGAATCAGTTTCTGGGTTCAGTAGACATTGGTGGACACCAAGCTCACTGAGACAAAGCCCTGCTGTGGAGGGACTTCCCATCCCAAGGGGGAGATGCAGGCATAAAGAGAAATGTCAGCTGTGCAGGGAGATAGTTTGTCACAACGGTGGACCACACAATACTCTGAGCAGCTTCATACCAGATTTCATGTTGAGGCCATATCTATAATTATTTTTTTTCTAAACAGACTGGTATAATTACAGAGCCATTGAAATTAAAATGATTGTATATGACCCCAAAACAATGTGTGAACACTGAGAGGCACACAGACTACATTGAGCAGCCATCAGATGGGGCAGAAAGTACAACTGGGCCCATTTGCTGTGTTGCTCCATCTATACTTTGAGCTCATAACACCTACCTCAGCATAGTAGTTGGAAGAATTCTTCCCTCCCAGGCCTCTAAGACCCTGGCAGGTGGCAGGTGTTCCCTGCATAGCAGGAATGTTGGCCTCTTACAATTGTTTTTGTTGGTTTGTTATTTTCTAAGAAAAAGTCGTCAGGCTACCATTTCACAAACCAGTGAGGACTCTGGGATTCCCAAACTGCTGCTCGCTCCCAAGCAACAACCTTGCTTCTTGTCCTCCTGACAATTGGAGACCCCTTCCCAGAACCCTGGCTGAATGATGTCACAGACAGGTGACCTCACTGCAGTCAAGGAACTGGGCATCTTAGTGGCATGGAAGAGGAAGAAGGATGTTTCTCCACCTGCCCAACCCTCCATGTCTGTGGTGAAGTCAATTGAATTAATGCTGCCCAAGGATGCGGTCTACCTGGCCGGCTCCTGCATTAAAGGGCAGATAGTTCTAACCTTGAACAGCACCTTGGTGGACCCCATTGTGAATGTGGAGCTTGTGGGAAGGGGTTACGTGGCGTGGAATGAAGAAATTGGGGCATCCCGTGATTATAGCAGAGATGTTATTTGCAACAACAAGATTGACTACGTGCACAAGAGAAAGACATTCCCAGTAGAGGGTAAGGATGAAGCCAGCAGCCAACCCTAACCATAATAGGAACCTGGGTCTGGAAGGTAAACACTTCTGTTAGTCAATCAACAAACCCCAGGGATATCAGAAATGGGCAGAGATGGGGTTCCTCCCTAGGAGGGAAACCATGTAAAACAATGACCATCAGATACACGTAACATGAAAATAACAAGAAATAAGGAGCTGGTCATGGAGGTCTCTCCAAAGAGGTGACTATGGAGCTCAGATCTGAGTGATGGGAGGGACACCAACCATGCAGATATCTGGGGGAGGAACAGTAACATGTCAGGTCTTACTACTCAGCAATTTTGTGGCCTCTCTGTGTCCCTGGGACCCAGCTAGAAAATGGGTATAAGAAGTCCTGCCTCATAAGATTGCTTTAAGGACCTAATGATTTAATGGCACAAAAAGGTCTTAGATAGTGCAGGACATAGAGTAAGTGCTTGAGAAGTATTCGTTCTTTCGACCAAAACACTCCCCAGTGCCACCATCAATATTAGGTACCACCCTTCCTTCCCCATTTCTAAGAGACTGCATTTCCCTAAAGAAGCATCAGCCTCAAGCCTGCAATGGATTAATTTATTTATTTCACAAACATTTATTAGGCACCTGCTGTGTGCAACACTGTGCCAAGTGCTGGTAATACAGGGGGAAACAAAATCATAGAGGGTTTGGGAGAAATGCAAGAAAAAATAAATTAAAAAGGGGAGGTCACAGAAATGAGGGCAGTGTGAGTTGCTCCCTGGTCTTCAGTCACCACTCATTCAATCAACAAATGTTAAGCACATACTGTATGCCATGCACTGCAGGCCAATCTCTGTGAGGGCAGGGAGATTTGGCTGCCTTGCTCTCTGCTGCAAACATTGCCTAAAAGAGCCTCTGGCACACAGTAGGGGCTCAAGATGTGTTTGTAAAATGACTGTGCAACTGAACCCTGAGGGCCAGTTTCTCAGGCCCAAGGCAAGGTTGAGCAAGTCTCTTTTGGTGTTTTGGGGTCACCCACCTTCCAGTCCAGCTAAGGCCTAGGCCTAATAATAGTTATGGGCCATGCAGGTCTCTAAAAGCACATAGTTCAGCTTAGCCTGGGGACAGACAGGCCAGGTTCAGAACAATCTCCCCGCCAAAACAATAAATAAGGGGGGAAGGGGGAGGAAAAGCTTCTGGAACCTTCTGATGGCACCGGTATGTTTTGCTTTCAGATAATTGGTTAAGTGCAGGCAGCCACACCTTTGATTTCCATTTCAACTTACCTCCCAGGCTTCCTTCTACCTTCACCAGCAAAACTGGCCAAGTCTTCTACTTCGTGCAAGCTTCCTGCATGGGCCGGGAGCACATTCTAGCAAACAAGAGAATGTACTTGTTGGTTCAAGGGACTTCGGATTTGCACAGTAAAAACCCACAGCAGGTAGTAATGGGGGAGGAGCAGTGGTGGGACTTGTCCTCAAAGCTATGGGTGGCAGAGGGAAGGTGGGTGGGCAGGGGACAGAGAAGGCCCCATCAGGGAAGAAGGGAAAGGTTGGTGGCTCCTCAGGCCCAGAGAGTTCACAAGTGTGACTCAGAAAACAAGGCAGGAACTAAGCCAGTAGAACTCAACCAGGGTGATTCTGCGCTCCAGGGGACTCTAGGCGATGTCTGGGAACATCTGTGGTTGTCACAACTGCAGGCACTCCTGGCATTGGTGGGTGGAAGCCAGGGATACTGTTTATCACCCTGTATGCCCAGGACAACCCCACTCCAGAGAATGATCAGGCCCCAATGTCCTTGACCCTGCAGTAAGCAAGAGTGAGCCAAAGCCTCCCTGTAACTCCCTGGATGAGAGAGGGGCCTGGACACTCAATAACTCTCCAGAGGCTTTGAGCCCTCATACAATGCAGATGGTGCCCCCATAAAGAAGAAAGGGAAGGGGGTGGCCTCTGTCCCAGGAAGGAAGGACATGTGGCATGTCTGCCTGAGTGGAGGAGGTTTTCTGGATGGCTTCTGGAGGCCCAGGTGCAGAGGCAGAAGTTGGGTGGGTGGAGGAACGTTGGCCAGCCACTTCACCTTCCTGGGGACTCATTTGCTATCAGTGTAGTGGCTGAGAGGCCCCTACATTTCATTTTCAAGGTCCAGATAAAATCCCAGATCCCCCACCTACCTTGTTGTGTGACCTTCTAAAAGTGAGCTTGCCTCTCTGTACCTCCATGTCCTTGTCTATAAAGTGGTCATAAAGACAGTGCCTGCCTCCTACCTAGGTCATGGAGGGAGGAATGAGTGGACTTAATGCAAGTCCAGGGCTTTGCACAGTGCCTGGTATAGGACAGGGAGGTGGCCATGCTCAGTAAACCTTGTCGTTGCTGTGACCACTGGTTATTATCTGTAACAAGAACCATCTCTAGCCCAGCCAACCTCAGGGGATGGGCTGGGAGTGTGCCAGAAGGGGTAGATGCCTGGAGGGGTGGATCAGCCCTGAGATGAGCAGACCTGAGCCCAAGGACTGCTTAGCCACCTGTTCCCTGTGGGACCCTGAGCAGTCTATGTCCCTTCTCTGGACCTCCCTTCAGAGCTAGTCTGCAGTGCAGGAGCACAAGGCAGGAGTTGGGGCAAAACACCGGCATTGGATCAGATCCTACTTTTTATCTCTGCCACCAGACACTTCATTAATCAGATGGCCTTGGGCAATTAACAGGACCTTGCACACCCTCGACTGTTCTGATCTGTTCAATGGGAATAATAATTATAACAACAACAACAACACTTCCCTCAGTGGGTGCCTGTGAGGATTGCAAAGCACTCAGCATAGTGTCTGCACAAAGGAGGTGCTCAGGAAGTATAAAAAGCTAAAATTGCTATTATAGCAGCAAATGGAGTTATCACGTATAAGTTTTGAGAGTATGAAAAGACCATGTTTTTTTCCAACTACTCAGTATTGTTTTAAGCAGACTGGTCAAGGGAGGCCTCTTGGAGGAGGTGACATGTTAGTACAGAGTTGAAAGAGACGAGAGGGAAAGCCATAGTAGAGTGTTCAAGCAGAGGATGTAACACATGCAAAGATCCTGAGGCAGGATAGAGGGGAGGATGGAGGGTGAGAGCGGGAGCTGGGGGATCAGGACAGAAGCTACTGCTCTGGTCCAAGTAGAGGCAGAGTCTTGACTCCCCAAGAGTCTGTCCTTCTCAGAGCAGACAAAGGAAGACAATGATGACCCTCCTCTGCCCACAGCCCTCCAGGGCTCCATCCTCCCCCTGGGTAAAAGCCCAAGTCCTCCTTCCCCTCCCCAAGTCCTCCTTGATGCCCCCAAGCCTCTGCATGACCTACCCCATTCTCTCCCTGCCTTCATCTCTTCCCTTTTTCCCCTTTGCTCACTCTGCTCCAGTCACATAGGCCTCTTCACTGTTCCTCCAACATACTAGGCACAATCCTGCCTCAGGGCCTTTGCACAGGCTGTGCTCTCTGCTTAGAACACCATGATGTGACTTTCCTATCCTTTGCATCTTTGCTCAGAAGCCATGTCTTCACTGCATTGCTGATGACAAAATAAACTGCCACAAGCCTCATGGAGGGCAATTTAGCCATATCTATCCAAATTAAAACGAACATGTACTTTGCCCCAGCCATTCCCCCTTCTAGAAATTCCTCCTACTGATATTCTTTCATGTGTGTGACATGACTTCCTGCAGCACTGTTTATAATGGCAAAAAATTGTAAACAAGTTAAATGTTTGTTGCTAAGGGAATTGTTTTAATACAAGTGCAGTCAAAGGAATACTCTACTGAGATAGTAAAGTGAGAAAGACAAACAGAAACAGAGGCAGCCATTCTGTCAGCATCTCCAAATTACTGAGTTGAAAGCAAAGTTCAGAATAGCATGTCTAGCCTGCACCGTTGGTGGTGAAAACAAATTACTTCCTTGCAGGTGTAACAAACATCTCTGGAAGGAGAGCAAAGAAACTGGCAACAGACGCTGCCTCCTGGGAGGGGAACAGGGGAGGGAGGAGGAAAGGAACTTTTCCTTCCACTTGTTTTTAACAGCTTTATGGAGATATAATTCACATACCTTATAATTCAATGCTTTTAGTGTTTACAGTTATACAACCATCACCACAGTCAACTTCAGAACATTTCATCAGCCCCCCCAAAAAATCTTACATCCCTTTGCTGTCACCCCCCACCTCCACATCCACCACCACCACCACCCCCCCACCAGCCCTTGACAGACACAAATCCACTCCCTGTCTGTGGATGTGCCTGTTCTGGACATGTCACATACATGGAATCACACATTGTGGCCTGTGTGTCTGGCTTCTCTCAGCACCATGTGTTCAAGGTCCATCCATGTTGTAGCGAGTGTCAGTGCTTCATGGATGGCCTAGTTGTGTGTATCCATTCATCCACTGATGGACACTGGGTTGTTTCCACTTCTTGGCTATTATAAAGCATGCTGCTGTAAAGAGTCATGGAAGAGCTCTTGTGTAGTGTGTCTTCCTTTCTCTTGGGTGGATTCTTGGAGTGAAAATGCTTGGTCAGATGGTAACTGCGTTTCACCTTTTGAGGAACTGCCTATTTTCCATAACCACTGCTTCACTTTACCTTTACACTAGCAATTTCTCCACATCCCCCTCCCCAATCTTTATACCTTTAGCATTTTGAAAGACATGACCCATCTCCTCTTCTAACAGTCAATATCATTTGAGAGAGAAGCTTGTCCCAGAGTCCCTTCCTAACCGTCAACTCTATAGTATTCCCCATCCTGATTCTCCTTATCTCATCCCCATTTGCATCCTGTCACAGCTTCATTGCTGTTCCAACCAGAAATGACCTGGTTCATTTTCACATGTACCATTTATGTCTATCCCCCCTACCAGAGCAGGTCTTCATTGCTATGGGTTTTCCCTGGACTTGGCACTGAGTAGGTACAAATAAAAACCAGCTGAATGACCCCCCCAAAGTTTCATATATGCTGAAGGAATACAGGGTTCCAAAAATCTCTCAGGTCCAGGAAATCCAATGTTGGCTTTGCACAGGGAATATTACTGGGAATCAGAGTCCTTTCCCCCGACCCCTGCCTGGCCAGTCGTAGGGGTCTCCACTGGGCCACCACTGGTACGTCCTTCAAGACCAGGACAGAACTACAGACTTGGCCCTTAGAGTAGTGGGCTCCCTAACACCTATAGAGTTCTACGGCGTGCCACGGATTTTTAAATAAGACTAGAGATAACTTAGAACCAAAACTGCATGGGAAGACCAAATAAAGTCAAGTGCCACAGGGAGAGGGCAGGAGCCGAGGTACAAAGGGGTCAGGGGTCACCCAAGGTGTCTAAGAGGAAAGAATGGACCAGGAACAGTGCTTTTCAAACCTCAGATCATCATGGCTACAAAATTTGGCAGGTTGCAAGCATATTTCTATAAAGTGAAAAAATGGGCAAGACCAACATAGAAATTATCAAAAAAAATGTTGTGGGTTGCAAACATTTATATATTTATATGTAAATTTATAAAATTCATTTACACATTTATATACACAAAACAGAACACAGAATAAGCAAACTAGAAAACAGAAATCAGTTTGGTGGATTGCAATCAACTTTATTGTTTTTTTTTGTTTTTTTAGTTTTTGAATGTGGATAGTTCCCTGGCTGGGAATCGAACCCAGGCCGCAGCGTTGACAGCGCCAAAGCCTAAGCCACTACACCACCAGGGAACTCCCCTGCAATCAACTTTAAATGAAAGAACAATTTTTCAGAAAAAATTAATTTGGTAGGTTACACTAGCTAATTTTTATAAAAGTTTTGTTTTATACAGCATCCAGCAGAAGTAACTCCTGGATTTGAGTTATGATTTCATTAGAAAATCATAACCATACATGCTTATGATTTTATCATAAAAGGTTTGTTTATATATTACCAGCTCAAGTACACTGTATGATATTTTAGGTGAAGTATTCAAATTGCTGTCCATCTCATGCGAGACATTCATGTATGTGATCCGGCGTTACTTCTGTTGGGCCCTGTATAAAACAAAATAATAGAATAGACTAGAGTATGTAGACTAGAAATAACAAAAATGAATTCAGAGGGTCATAACCTACATTTTTATATGAATAGAATAAATAGAATAGAGTAGAATAGGAAATATCAGCAGGCATGTAGGAAGGATAAATATAATTTCATAAAACTTCTTTTTCATAGACATAGGTGTAGATATACAAGGTCTGACATTCAGTTCATAAACTTGCCACGGTGCACTTACATTGGCAGCACTGTGCAAACAACTCAGTAAGGTTTCATAACCTTGTTATATCTGTGTCTCACAGCTGTGTTCATGTGGATGTGCTACGCTGTTTTGCTGAGGGGCGTTCATTACTGTTGTTGCATTTTTTAAAATTTTTTTATGGTTAAATTTATTGGGGTGACATGGGTTAGTAAAAATTACATAGGTTCCAGGTGTACAGTTCTACAATACATCATCTATGTGTTGCGTTATGTGTTCATCACCCAGAGTCAGTTCTCTTTCCATCTCCATGTATTTGAGATCCTGTCCTTTCTTTCCTCCTCCCCCTCCCCCATACCCTCAAATAACCACTAACCTCTAAACTATTGATTGTGTCCATGAGTTTTTGCTTCTTTGTTGCTTTCAGCTTTGTGTTCCACCAGTGAGTGAAATCATATGGTTCTTGGTTTTTTCTGTCTGGTTTATTTCACTTTGCATGATGGTCTCAAGGTCCATCCGTGTTGTCATGAATGGCCCTATTTTGTCTTTTCCTATAGCTGAATAATATTCCATGTGTATATGTACCACAGTTTCTTTAGCCAGTCATCTATTAAAGGACACTTTAGTTGTTTCCATGATTTGGACACTGTGAATAGTGCTGCGATGAACATTGGGGTGCACATACCTTTGCAAATTAAGGTTTTCAAATTTGGGGGGTAGATACCCAGAAGTGGGATTGCCAGGTCATATGGTAATTCTTAGTTTTTTGAGGAACCTCCACACTGTCTTCCACAGTGGTTGTACCAGTTTGCATTCCCACCAGCAGTGTACCAGAATTCCTTTTTCTCCACAACCTCTCCAGCACTTGTTATTCCTTGTCTTGTTGATAACTGTCATTCTAACAGATGTGAGGTGGTAGCACATTGTGGTTTTGATTTGCATTTCCCTAATAGCTAGTGAAGTTGAGCATTTTTTCATACCTCTGTTGGCCATTTGTGTGTCCTCCTGGGAGAAGTGTCTATTCAGGTCCTCTGCTTAATTTTTAATTGGATTGTTTGCTTTTTTACTGTTGAGTTGTACAAGTTCTTTATATATTTTAGATATTACCCTCTTATCAGAGGCATTGTTTGCAAATACATGCTCACATTTAGTTGGCTCTCTTTGCTTTGCTGATGGTTTCTTTTCCTGTACAGAAGCTTTTTAGTTTGATATAGTCCCATTTATTTATTTTTGCTTTTACTTCCCTTGCCTTTGAGGTCAGGTTCATGAAGTCCTCCCTGAGCCCAAGGTCTATAAGTTTAGTTCCAATGTGTTCTTGTATACAGTTTATTGTTTTGGGTCTTATGTGGAGGTCTTTAATCCATTTTGAGTTAATTTTGGTATATGGTGACAGTTCACAGTTCAGATCCATCCTTTTACATGTGGTTTTCCAATTTTCCCAGCACCATTTATGGAAGAGGCTTTCTTTTCCCCATTGTATATTTTTCGCTCCCTTGTCAAAAATGATCTGTCCATATTTTTCTGGGTTTAATTGTGGGTTTTTTTATTCTATTCCTTTGGTCTTTGTGTCAGTTTTTCTGCCAATACCAAGCTGTCTTGATTATTGACACTTTGTAGTATAGATTGAAATTGGGAAGTGTAATGCCTCCAGCCTTACTCTTTTTACAGGATTGCTTTGGCAGTTTGAGGTCTTTTGTGGTTTCATACAAATCAGATGATTCTTTTATCTATTTCTTGAAAGAATGTCTGTGGGATTTTGATGGAAATTGCATTAAATCTGTACATTGCTTTGGGTAATATAACCATTTTAACTATGTTGATTCTTCCAATCCATGAACATGGAATATCTTTCCATTTCTTTGTGTTCTTTTCAATTTCTTTCAGTAACATCATATGGTTTTCAGTATATATGTCCTTCACATTCTTTGTTAAGTTTATTCCTAGGTATTTTATTCTTTTTGTTGTGATTGCAAAAGGTTGTTTGTCTCATTTCTTTTTCTGAAGTTTTGTTGTTGGTATATAGAAATGCAATTGATTTTTGTACATTTTATATCCTGCAACTTTACTGTATTTGTTTATTATTTTTAATAGTTGTTGGGGGGTTTTTTTGGTGGAATCTTTAGAATTTTCTATATAAAGGATCATGTCATCTGCAAAAAGTAACAGTTTAACTTCTTCTCTCCCAAATTAGATATCTTTTATTCCCTTCTCTTGCCTAATTGCTCTGGCTAGAACTTCCCGTACTTTATTGAATAGCAGTGGCAAAAGGGAATCCCTGTTTTGTTCCTGATTTTAGGAGAAAAGGCTTCAGTTTTTCCATGTTCAGTATGATATTAGCTGAGGGTTTGCCATATATGGCCTCTATTATGTTGAGGTACTTTCTTTCTATACCTATTTTACTAAATGTTTTTATCATAAATAGATGTTATATCTTGTCAAGTGCTTTCTCTGTATCAGTTAGTATAATCACATGGTTTTTATCTTTTAGTTTGTTTATGTGGTGTATCAAATTGATTGATTTGCATATGTTGAACCATGCTTGTGTTCATGGGATGAATCCCACTTGATCGTGGTGTATAATCTTTTCAATGCATTGTTGTATTGTATTTGCTAGTATTTTATTTAGGATTTTCACATCTGTGTTCATCAGAGATATTGGTCTATAGTTTTCTTTTTGTGTGTTATCCTTACCAGGCTTTGGTATATTAGGGTTATGTTAGCCTCATGGAAAGAGTTGGGAAGTATTGCCTCTTCTTCAATTTTCCGGAAGAGTTTGAGGGGGATAGGCATTAGTTCCTCTTTGAATCCTTGATAAAACTCATTGGTGAGACTGTCTGGTCCTGGGTTTTTGCCTTTGGGTAGGTTTTAGATGATTGTTTCAGTTTCCTTGCCATTGATTGGTTTATTTAGATTGTCCCATTCTTCTGGTTCAGTCTAGGTAGACTACAGCTTTCTAGAAACTTGTCCATTTCTTCAAGGTGGTTAAATTTGGTGGCATATTGTCCTTCATAATATTTTCTTATGATCCTTTGTATTTCTGTGGTATCAGTGGTGATTTCTCCTTTTTCATTTCTAATTTTGGTTATTTGTGTTTTTTCTCTTTGTCCCTTGGTGAGCCTACCCAGAGGTTTGTCAATATTACTGATTTTTTCAAAGAACCAGCTCTTCATTGCAGTAATTTTCTCTATTATTTTTCTGTTCTCTATTTCATTTAGTTCTGCTCTAATTTTTATTATTTCCTTCCTTCTGCTGATTTTGGGCTTTTTTTGTTCTTCTTTTCCTAGTTCTTTAAGATGAGATATTAGGTTATTTACTTGTGCTTTTTCTTGTTTTGAGATAGGCCTGTAATGATATAAATTTCCCTCTTATTACTACTTTTGCTGCATCCCAATAATTTTGACATGTATTTTCACTGTCATTAGTTTAAATCTCTTATTTCTTCTTTGATTCAATCATTTTTTAATCACATGTTGTTTAATCTCTATGTATATGTGGTTTATTTTTGCCTCTTTTGTGCAGTTGATCTCCAATTTCAAGGTTTTGTGGTCTGAGAATATGCTTTGTACGATTTCAATTTTCTTGAATTTGCTGAGGCTAGTTTTGTGTCCCAGCATACAGTCTGTTCCATGTGCACTAGAATAGAATGTATAGTCTTGTGTTGTAGGATGGAGTGTCCTGTAAATGTCACTTATGTCCAATTGTTGTAATGTATCGTTTAGAGCTGATATTTCTTTATTTATTTTCTGTTTGAATGATCTGTCCATGGCTGTCAAGGGAGTGTTTAGGTCCCCTACTATAAATTGTGTTTTTGTCAGTTTTACCCTTTAACTCGTTAAGTATTTGCTTTATAAATTTTGGTGCTTCCTAGTTGGGGGCATATATATTGATGAGTGTCATGTCTTCTTGTTGTTGTACTGTCCCCTTTGATCATTATGAAATGTCCATTTTTGTGTCTTATTGCCTTTTGTATCCTGAAGTCTGTTTCATCAGACATAAGTATGGCTGTGCCTGCTTTTCTCTGGATGCCATTTGCTTGGAGTATTGTTTTCCATCCTTTCACTTTGAGTCTGTGTTTGTCCTTGTGACTGAGGTGTGTCTCTTGGAGACAGCATGTAGATGGGGTTTTGTTGTTGTTGTTGTTGTTTGTTTGTTTGTTTGTTTTATATGGGTATTTCCCTGACTGGGAATCGAACCCAGGCCGCAGCGTTGACAACACCGAAGCCTTAGCCACTACACCACCAGGGAACTCCCGGGGTTTGTTTTTTAATCCAGTCAGCTAATTTGTGCCTTTTTATTGGTGAGTTCAGTCCATTTATATTTAGGGTGATGATTGATTATATGAGGATTTCCTATGGCACTTTGTTTTCTGGTTTTTGGTTGTTCGAAATCTCAATTTCTTCTTTGCTTTTTATTCACTGTTTTTATTTTAGCTTGATGGTGTTCTATGATTTTTCCTTCTGTTTCCTCCTCTTTTTTTCTTTGAATAATTACCATGAGGTTTATGAAAAGAAAAGTTTTATGTATGTAGTAGCTCTATTGTTGCATGTTTTTGTGTGCCATCACAAGAATGGCAAAGCTTGAATTAGAGCAACAAACAAACATTAAATTTCTTGTTAAACTTGGCAAGAGTGGCAGTGAAATCAGGGACATGTTAGTCTAAGTTTATACGGATAATGCCATGAAGAAAACAGCAGTGTACAGATGGATTAAATGTTTTTCTGAGGGAAGAGAAAGCGTAACTGATGAAGAGAGGTCAGGGCAGCCAGAAACAAGTAGAACTGACAAAAACATTGCAAAAAATTGATTGAATTGTGTATCAAAATCATCGGCTGACTGTGAGAAACATAGCAGACCAAGTAAACATTGATAAACAGGAAAATCTTAACTGAAAATCTTGGCATGAGAAAGGTGTGTGCAAAAATGGTCCTGAAGGCCTAGGAAAAAGACACTATTTCCTCACCATTATGCCATCATCAATGCTACATTGACTACTGTGACACACATATTTTAAGAGCAAAAATAAAGTATGTTTTCCTCTGAAAAAAAAGGGGGGGCCTAAAGGAGCTCACTGATGAACAAAAGCAAAGGAGAGTTGAAGTTTGCCAAGATCTTTTGGAGAGGCAAGACAATGTTTTGGGCTGTGTTATCACTGGTGATGAAACATGGGTGTACCAATATGACCCTGAAACAAAGTGTTAAAGTGCACAATGGAAGTCAGGCAATTCTTCACAATCAAAAAAATCCCATCAGTCCAAATCAAGAGTCAAAACGATGTTCTAACTTTTTTGACATCAGAGGGATTGTTCATTATGAATGTGTACCAACTGGACAAACAGTCAACCAAGTTTACTATTTGGAAGTGCTAAAAAGGCTGTGAGAAAAAGTTAAACAAAAACAATCTGAACTTTTCGCCAACAGCTAATGGGTCTTGCATCACAACAATGCACCAGCTCACATGGCACTGTCTGTGAGGGAGTTTTTAGCCAGCACACAAATAACTGTATTGGAACACCCCCCTACTCACCTGCTCTGGACCCCAATGACTTCTTTTTTTACCTGAAGATAAAAGAAATAATGAAAGGAAGACATTTTGATGACATTGAGGACATCAAGGGTAATATGATGACAACTCTCCTGGCCATTCCAGAAAGAGTTCCAAAACTGCTTTGAAGGGTGGACTAGGCACTGGCATAGCTTCTCAAGGGGAGTAGTTCAAAGATAATCATAGTGGTATTCAGCAATGAGGTATGTAGCACTTTTTCTAGGATGAGTTTGCAAACTTAATTGTCAGAACTTGTACAAATAAATTTGTGGTCTTTGACACAATATTAATTAAAATCTATGTTTTAACTGAATTGTGGTTTTTTTTTTAATAAAAAGGAATAACATGTGACAAATACTGCATGTGGCCTGCAAAGCCTAAAACATTTATAAGTTCCTTTACAGAAAAAGTTCGCCAACTTATGCCTTAGAAACTCCAGGTATAAGCCCAAGAAAACTGTCTCCAGGCTGTTCCATCTAGCACACTATTATATACTATAATAGTGACACAAACACATGGAAACAATATAAATATCCATAATGGAATAGATGGATAAATAAATCATTTTGCAACACACTCAATGCCATCATGAAAACAAATGAACCAGAATGACAGACACTGACATGAATGCATTTTGAACACAGAATACTGAGCTAGAAGAGCAAGTGGCTGGAAGACGTAAGTGGCTTGGCTTATTTAAAATATGTGAAACAATACCATATACTTCTAGTGCAAATAGACCCGAACTATTCCCAAATAATATAAAAATCCGATGAGAATGACAAATACCAAATTCGTGATCCAGAGGAGAGGGAGCAATGAGGCAAAGTACACAGAACCCACCAGATTTCAGTCAAATTGGTAATGTTGGATTTCTCAATTTGGCTGGAAGATTCATTTTAACTTGTTATATTATTATTTACACGCATTTCTCTAAAATAATATATCTTGTTTAGGTCCCTACACATAAAAAGGAGCAGGTCCAAGAAAGTGATTACTATAAAATTCAGTACGGCAGGAACATGGCAGTGGTGTGCTAGTAAATGCAAGGCAGCCCCAATGTGTAATGTTTGCCAGTTTCCAAGGTGCAAATACTCCCATCATGGTCAATTTCAAGTTACCATGTCACTAATGGAAATTTGGAGGGGAGTTTGCAAACATTTGCTACACTATTCTCTCTCTCTCCCCTCACTACTCCCCTCCCATCCCCTCTTTTCCTCTCCTCTCCTTTCCCTCTCTCTGGTATGATTAAGTAAAGGGAATAAGCACACACACATATAAAATTATCAAATTCCTCTCTAAGAAGAACCAGAAGGCAGCAAAAGTGGAGAGTGAATCATTGTAAGCCCACCGCATAGTACATCAAATCTTTAAAAATATTATTCACAGGAGTTCCCTGGTGGTGTAGTGACTGGGCTTCAGCATTGTCAATGCTGCGGTCTGGGTTCGATTCCCAGCCAGGGAGCTATCCCACCCCCCAAAAAAAAATTATTCATAAGTAAAAATAAAATGTAACCCAAGACCACATTAAATATGTGCCTTTATCTTGCAATCTAGCAGCTAAGTGATTGATATAAGGGCTGCATTTTGAGACATTTATTTTAATACATTACATAAATTCAACTACAGGTTTGTTTTTTTTCATGTTCAGAGTCCATATTTCCTCCTTAAATCTGAGTGCCTTGGGTAAGCCCTAGTCATGGGCTTAGACTGTAAAACATTCCATGTCTTTCAGAAAACCAAGCCTCAGAGAAGTCAAGCTACTTGCTGAATGCCACACAGCAAGTGAGTTACAGAGCTGAGGATGAAGCTAGGGTCTTGTGGATCTCTTAGCCCTATTTTACAGATAAGGAAATTGATACTCAGAATGGCAAAGGGCTTTGATTAAAGGAAGCTGGGAGATGACTCTCGGCTTTTGGCTGCAAAATCCCCAAGACTCCAGGTTCCATCTCAGTGCCTCTTAATAGGTGAATCTCAAGAGGCTCAAAGCTTGGAGGAGCAATAGTGGTGGCACCTTAAGCAGGTGAGTGGATCTAGTGGTCGAGATCCCTCACAGTTGTCCATTACCCCCCACCTCCACCTCTTCTAGAATCCCCTGTTCGTGAAAGCTGAGAAGAAGGTCTCCTACAACTGCTGCAGCCAGGGCACCATCTGCCTACAGATCCAAATGGAGAAGAACACCTTCACGCCAGGGGAGAGGGTCATTTTCACCACGGAGATCAACAACCACACCGGCAAGTGCATCAGGACTGTCATCTTTGCCCTCTATGCCCATGTGCGGTACGAGGGCTTCACGCCCAAGGCAGAGCGGCGGTCACGGGTGGACAGCAGTGAGCTCCTCCGGCAGGAGGCCAACACCCAAATCACACCCTTCGACACCACCAAGATCGTCAGCACCTTCAGCCTGCCGCAGGTGTTGTCTGTGAGCAATGTGGTGCAAGACAGCGAGATCATGAGCACCCAGTATGAGCTGGTCGGCACTGTCCACCTGCCCTGGCCCCTGACCAGCCTGAAGGCCAAGATTCCCATTGTCATCACCAGCAAGCCCCTGGACTCTGGCAACTGCCAGCTGCCAGCTGCAGAAGGGAGCAGTGTTACCCAGGAGTAAGCCCAAACTTCTAAATATTAAAAGCTTTATCACTCTACCGGCAGCCCGTTCTTTGTTTTGCACAGATGACCTTCAGAAGATTTTTTTTTTTTTTTTTTTTTTTTACGTGGGTAGTTCCCTGGCTGGGACTCGAACCCAGGCCGCAGCATTGACAGCGCCAAAGCCTAGCCACTACAGTGCCAGGGGACTCCCCAGAAGATTCTAGATGCAGGGAGCACCTTGCCTGAACCTCCCTAAGCTCCAGCTGTTTCAACATCTACGAGGTGTGATAAAAAAAAAATACGGTGAATGTTTAAATAAAAATTTATTACAGTAAAAGACACATTGCCACTAATCCCCCTCAAGATACTCCCTCGCTCCAAACACTTATCCCATCGTTCTCAACACTTCCTGAAGCAGTTCTGGAAGTCCTCTTTCCTGACTGTCTTTACTTGTGCTGCCGTGGCTGCCTCAATGTCCCGAATTGATTCAGGTCACACATTGCTTCAGTATGGCAATTCTGTCAAAAGAAACAATAATACTGTGTGTCCTCATCCAACTTATTCACAGGATCTGGTACCGTGTGACGTCTGGCTCTTCCCCAAAGTCAAAATGACCATGAAAGGTGAACGTTTTGAATCGATTCAGGACATCGGGGAGCCATGACAGTGCAACAAAGACACTCATGAAAGAGGACTGCCAGACCTGCTTCAGAGAGTGGCAGGAACGATGGGGTAAGTGTGTTGGAAGTGAGGGGAAGGATTTTGAGGGGGATTAATGGCAATGTGTCTTTTACTGTAATAAGTTTTAACATTCATCATATTTTTTATTTACACCTTGTATTTTTCCCATCCCTAAAAAGTTCACTGCCAGGAGAGGACAGAGGGAAAAGACAAGCCTTCTGGACCTCACCTCAGGTATCTAGCTAGTACTCTAGACCCATCTCCTTGATGGGGCCCTACGGTGCCCGATCAGGGATCCTCAGGCAGGGAAGGTTCTGTCCCCCAGTGGACACTGGGTGATGTCTGGGGACATCTGTGACTTCATGACTTGATGCTCCTGGCACCAAGTGGGTGGGACCAGGGATGCTGCTAAACACCCCAGTGTCCAGAATGGCCCTCCACAGAGAAAGATCCTGCCCCAAATGTCAGCGGTGCCAATGGAGAGACCCTGGGCTGGAGCAATTCATGGGGAGCAGGTAGTCGCTGAGTCCCAGGGCTGGGTCGGCCAGCCTCTTACCCACATCAGCTCCTGGCCCTCCTCCACTCACAGCCCTCCTGGGGCTCCCTGCCACACCTACCCACACCACCCCAACCCCACCTCCCAGGATAAAAGCCAAAATCCTCCCAGCAAAGGGCATGCATATCTGCCATGTCCAACCCATCAGCAAGCCATAAGGACGCTTTCTCCTAAATCTACACAGAATCCCCTATCCCTCCTCTCCTCCGCCTCCACCTGCTTCTATCCATCCTGCTTCTATCCATCCATCATCACTCACCTGGACCAATGCAGTCACCTGTATCTGTGTTTCCAGATTCCAGGTCCCCTTTACTGCAAATAAAAATCCAGGATGCCCACTTAAACTTGAATTTCAGAGGCACAATAAAATTTTTTAGCATAAGTATGTCCCACACCGTACTTGGAACATACTTATGCTTTAAAAAAGCCTCATTTGGGGGTTCCCTGGTGGTGTAGTGGCTAGGCTTCAGCACTCTGAACGTCATGGACTGGGTTCAATTCCCAGCCAGGGAACTATCCCTCCAAAAAAACCTCATTTGTTGTTTATCTGATATTCCAATTAAACTGGGCATCCTGGATTTTGTCTGGCAATCTGATTCCCCAAGCAACTGGAAGACTCTTGACACAAATCAGGCCACCTCACTCCTCCACTTAAAATCTCCATCAGTTCCCCGCAGCACTCGCCTTGGCCCACAAGGCCCTGCATAGTCAGGAATGGACAAGTGTTTTCCTGGGCTAATGACTGAAATATTTCTCCAGGAAACCATAGGCTGCACTTGCCTCCTCCTTGCCACAGACAGGAGGCATATACCCTTGAATGGCAGCCCCTGACACTCCCTACCCCCGCAGTGTCCCAAGATTCCAGAAGGGACATGTAGCTCCTACTGAGTTACTGTTTGAAATTAAAAGAAAAAAATTAGGGGAAGGTGGGGCAATAGCAATGCACAGATTTATCTTCTAGTTTTTGAGGGGTGGGAGAGAGACCCCTCACTTTTAACCACATTTTTAGGGCATCTCCAAGAGAGCTAGACAGGGTGGAGGTCCTGGCTCCCTGGAGAGGGTCACTGCTGGGCCAGGGTGGGAATGTGCCCCTGCTGGCTTGAGTACGTGATCTTCCTTTTGCAGAAAACTTCCTTTTGACATCATCTGGGTACCCTACTTCCCAGAAACTCACAACAAGCTTTTTTAGGGAGGAAGTGGGGACATGGGGATGGTCTTACTTGCCCTAATGCCCTTAGCCCCAGTCTGAGCATCCTCCAGGCTCTGGAGGCCAGATCTGGGCAATCCCCACATCCCTAGAATAGGTCCAAAAGGGCTGTGTTCTTCAAAGCTGCACAGCCAATGCCATCTCCTCCAGGAAGCTTCCGGTCTGACTCTCAACCTCCACTGGGATCCACAACCCTGGTTTCCTTCCTCCACCTAGTCCTGACCACATGCATTTCAAAAGGCTGTCTAGTTCTGCTCCACATGTGGGGAAAAATAAGGTGGGGAGACCCATGGCAACTCTTCCTTTGGGTCCCAGCACCACCCGAGCACACAAGTGTTTTTGAATGAATACACAGTTGACCCTTGACCAAGGGAGATTCGGACTTTGTGGGTCAACTAAAAAATATCTGTGTATAAGTGGACCTAAAAGTTCACATCGCATTGTTCAAGGGTCAACTGCTCAGGATTCCACTTGTCTGGGATGGTGGAAAACAGCATTTCGGGTATGCCAGTAGTGGGTCATCAGCCAGCTGGTGGCCGCCCCTCACAGTCCAGGTGTCATCAGGCTGGAGCAGGCACCTTTGAACCAGGAGGCCTCAGATTCGTTCCTGGGTTGATCCACATCACTGTACTATCCTCACTTCTTTCTGATTTGAGGGTTTCTCCTCTCTGGGCCTCAGTTTCCCCATCTGTAAAACGAAGAGAACAATAGTATTCACCCATACGGTTTGGAGGTCCTTGTCACCTCACTGTCCTTGTCTTGTTTTCTTGTCTTAGACTTTTTATTTGGAAAATTCCAATGCTACAGAAAAGAGGTGAAAGAGTGACACAACAAAGGATTTTCCCATTGTTGACAGAGATCATCTTTGTTCTTTTCCTTTCTCTCTCCCAAACTACTCTGAAGTCAGTTGCAGTATCACAGCACTTCATCACTATGCTTGAGATTCACCCCATATGCTAAGAGTCAAGAGCTTCTACCCCGGGGGTTCCCTGGTGGTGTAGCGGCTAGGCTTCGGCACTCTCAATGCCATGGCCTGGGTTCCATTCCCAGCCAGGGAGCTACCCCCACAAAAAAAATTAAAAAAAAAAACAAACAAAAAATCTCAAAAAGAATCAGGACGACACAGAGGCACCGCTACCATCTCATATATATGCTCCACAGTCCAAGTTCCCACTGCCCCCCACATCTTTGTTATAGTAGTAAAATATACATAACATAAAATGTGTAATACCACCTTGACCATTTTTAAGTGCCTTTCAGTGAATGGCATAAAACACATTCACACTGTGTGCAGCTGTCCCCACCATCTCCAGAACTTTCTCATCTCCACAGACTGGAACTCTGTCCCCATTAAACACTCACTCCCTATCCCCTCCCTCAGCCCCTGGCCCCCACCACCTACTTCCTGTCTCTATGAGTCTGACTCCTCCAGGGACCTCCTATAAGGGGACTCACACACTACCTGTCCTTTTGTGTCTGGCTTATCTCACCGAGCGTAGTGTCCCCCGGGATCACCGAGGTTGTGTAACAACAGGTGTCAGAGTGTCCTTCCTTTTTAGGCTGAATGATGTTCCACTGTATGGACAGGCCGCATTGCGTTCATCATTCATTCGTCAATAAGCATTTAAGTTGTTTCCATCTTTTGGACATTGTGAATAATGCTATGAAGACGTGTACAAATAAATACTTTTTGAGGCCCTGCTTTCAATTCTTCAGTGTATATACCTAGAAGTAAAATGCTGGATCATAGGCAATTCCATGTTTAATTGTTTTAAGGAACGACCATACCATTTTCTACAGCAGCTTTGTCATTTTACGTTCTCACCAAATATATCTTTTGTAGTTAGGATTTTTGGGGGAGTCGGGGAGAGGCAAGGAGGTAGAGACAAATCTAGGTTCCTGTGGGGATCACAGGTTGAATTTTCTTGTCATATTTCTTTCATCTCCTTTATCTTCTACACCATTCCCTATACCTTTTTTATGTGTTTCACGGCTCATTTTCTTCGGTGTCTGAGCCAGATGTCTAGCAGAATCTCCCATAGCCTGATGCTTCTTCATGATTAGATTCAGGCTATGCGTTTTTGGCGCTGAGCCATTTCAGAAGTGACATTAGTATCCTTAGTGCACAGTGACTGGTGGCACAGATGCTGCTTTGTCACCTGACTGGTGATGTGAACCTTGGTCACCTGGTTCCAGTGGTGTCAACCAGATCTCCCCATAACAAGTGCCTTTGTGCCTTTGTAATTGACAAGTTATCTATGAGAAAGATATTTCAAGACTGTGTGATCACCTTGTTTCTTACAACCTTTCACCAGTGGGGTTTTGTATCCATGGATGTCCCTTGGCTTGAACTAGTTACTTCACTGGTGGCTGTAAAACAATGAGTTTTCTAATCCTACAGACTCCTTCTGTATCTGTACTTGAATTGCATCAGGAGCTTTCACTACTCCACCTACCCCAACACCTGCTATCTTTTGAACCTCTCCAGCATTCTTTATAATTGACCATTTTCTCTTTCTTCAAACATCCTCTTCCCTTGACTTCCCTAATACTAGACCCTTCTCCTCCTTCTCCTACGTCTCAGGTTTTGGATTTTTGGCTTCTGCTTTCTTCAAAGCCACAGTATCAATGCCTCCTCTTCCAGGAAGCCTTCCAGCCACACCAAGCGGAGCCTCTCACTTCCACTTGCACATCCTGAAATATAGATGATGACTTTAAAGGTTCATTTCCTTAAATGCCCACACCCCACTGTTTGCTCAACATTTTGAACTCTGGAAATACTAGGCTGAGGGCATTGAACTTGATCCTATGACTTATGGGCAAATCTTTAGAGTGTTTTTCTTGGTTAATGGGATAGAGAGTGAGGATTTGAGAAAACAGGATTGAAAATAATTCCAATGACCCTGTGGATGGAATAGAGTTGAGAGAGAACACAAGTGTAGAAAGATGTACAGGAAACTGCTAGGTTTGAATAATAACAAGTAATTAGGATGATAATAATATCGTGGCATAGACTAACTCAATGTCCATCCAACTGTTTCAGCCTGGGCACATGGCTGGACTACATTTCCCAGCATCATGTGTAGATAGGTAAGGCCATGTGACTGATTTGGCCAATGGGATGGAAAGCAGTGATATGTCACTTCCAGCCGGCAACATTAAAACCTTCCTACAGGTGTCTTCTCTCTTTCCCCTTTGCCAGCAGCTTGGAGAGGACTGTAGGAGAGCTGCCCAGGAAACTCGATCTGCACTTGATTGTCACATACACAAGAAATAAAACTTTATGAGTCAACAACTGCCACTGAAATTGAGAACTGCTTACTACAGCCATTGTTCTATCCTAGGATTTCTCCACCACCATAACATTTGGGTTCAGATCATTCTTTTTATCGGGGGGGGGGGGGGGGGGGGGG
>PVJL010003690.1:0-93929 GCA_004026885.1 Lyroderma lyra | reverse complement strand
GGCCCTTGGTCATTTTGGGGACATAGACTCAATGTGGCCACAGCTAAACTTGTCATCTCATATTCCCTCATCTCTACTTCTACCTGCTCCTCCCTCAGCCCTCAGCTCTCTGTTGCAATGAAGGCCCTGCATAAGGGTCATCACTGACCTTTTACTATCCTAGGCCTTATTTGGGTTACTTCCTAAATAACTTTTTTTTTTGGGGGGGGGTCCCTGGCTGGGAATCGAACCCAGGCCATGGCATTGAGAGTGCTGAAGCCTAACCACTACACCACCAGGGAACCCACTAAAGAATTATTAAACCTGTCCACTTGTCTCCATCTCCCGTGCCACACCTAAATCCAGATCCTCATCAGTGCATACCTGCACTGTTACAGTAACCACTCCTAGGTGGCCCTGCTTTCACTCTTTTCCCCTACAGTCCATTCTCAACAGCCTGAGAGATTTTTAAAATTCATTTGTGGTTACAGGCTCAACTGGGGCTGCAGGAGCTGCTTCTAAGATGGCTTCCTCACATGGCTGTTGGTAGGAGACCTCCGTTCTCTACCAAGTGGGTTTCTGGGGTGTCCTCACAAAATGGTAGCTATCTTCCCATGGAAGAGGTGATCCAAGACAGACAGGAAGGAGGCCACAGGTCTTTTATGATCTGGTCTCAGAAGTGACTACTAACATAGTCACTTCTTTCGTTTGTCGTTTGTGAGAAACAAGTCACTAAGTTCAGCCCACACACATGGGAAAGAGAATGAGCCTCCATCTTTTAAGAAATTTGTGGGTCTATTTTTAAAAACCACATTCCCCAACCAATTTCCTGTCAAATCCTATTGGATGCATCTTCAAAATCCTTCTAGATTCTTAACGTTTCCATTGTCACTATCCTAGTCCAACAACCTGAGTGTCCCTCAACGGATGAAAAGAGATACGAAATGTGGTCCATTCACACAACTGAAGATTATTTAGCCTTAAAAAGAAAGGACATTCTAACACCTTGGATAACTTGGATGAACCTTGAGGACATTATGCTCAGTGAAATAAGCCAATCACAAAAGGGCAAATACTATATGATTCCATTTATAGGAGTTCCCTAGAGGAGTCCGATTGATACAGACAGGAAGCAGATGGTGGGAGCCAGGGGCTGGGGCTGGGGAGTTAGTGTTTAATGGGGACAGAGTTTCAGTTTGGGGAGATGGAAAGTTCTGGAGATGGATGATGGGGATGGTAGCACAATAATGTGAGTAGACTTAATGCCACTGAATTATACACTTAAAAATGATTAAGATAAATTGAGATAAATGTTATGTTGTATGTTACCACAATTAAAAAAATTTAATAATAATATCCAACCCTGATATAGTGCTATGTCTCAGGCACTGTGCTAAATCAGATATATATCACATCATTTAATCCTCTTCATTATCTGTGAGTTAGGAACAATGATCGTCGCCCCCATTTTACAGATGAGACAACTACAACTCATAGAAGTGCAGTGATCTGTCCAAGTTCTCACAGCCAGAACTAGACTCTCTAACCACTGCGTATACTGCCCCTCCGAGAATCACAGAGCGTCCCGTAGCTATTGCTTCAGCTAAGAAGAAAGGGACCCATCACAGAGATGCAGAGCTGAGGCCAGTGACATCACTGGCCAGGGTCCCTCAGCATCCTAAGCTGGAATGGGAACCCAGGAGGATCTGAGCCTGCACAGCTACCACAGGTTTCATGTGTGAAAAGGGGGCTTCTATGCCAGCAGAGTGGAAGGGACTGCGCTGGTGTTGTGGGTTTGAGTCTTCATTTATATCTCCACTCTGGGCCTCAGTTTCTCTTACTGCAAAGCTTAAAAGGGCACTATGGAAGCATCCAAGGGTAACAGGTACCTGGGGAGGCTCAGGAGTTCAAAATATAGGCTTTCTGAGCCTCAATTTACTCACCTATAACATGGAGATAATATTTAATAATAACTGTCATCACTAATCTCATTAGTTTTTCACCTTGGCAAGACTCTACATTTCGGGCTGGATTGTTCCCTGGGATGAGGCTGTCCTGGGCAGTGTGGGGTGCTGAGCAGCATTCCTGGCCCCCACCCACTTGATGCCAGCAGTATCCCCTAGTCAGGATAAACAAAAATGTCTCCACACACCCCAAGGATCACCAAGGATCGACCTGGCTGGAAACCCCTGTCCACATTACAGGCCTCTGTTGAGTTAGTCTGAGAGTAAATGCTAATGAGATTCCCAGCTCTGTTTATTTGCTGTGTGACCTTGGGTGTGTCACTTCTGTTTCTGAGCCTCAGTTTCCCCATCTGTAAAACTAAGATTCATCAATAGTCCCTCTCTGCTGAAGATCTGGGATTAAACAAGCCAATGCCTATACGAGGTCAGACAATTTCACGAACTCGTCCTAGAGAAAGTGCTACACGCCTCACTGCTGAATATCACTATGGTCACCTTCGAAGGACTCCCCTGGGAAGCTATACACCGACATCAGCGCCTCGTCCACCCTTCAGAGCAGTTTTGGAACTCTTTCTGGAATGGCCGTCAGAGCTGTCGTCATGCCCCAAATCTGCAGTTAAGTGTGTGAACTTGCCCCGTGCGCTTACGTTGGCAGCACTGTACAAACCACTTGGTAAGGTGTCATACCCTTGGTTGTACGGTGCAGCCAACACAAGTGCACGGTGGCAAGTTCGCGAACTTAATTGTCTGATTTGGGGCATGACAGCTCTGACAGCCATTCCAGAAAAAGGGTTCCAAAACTGCTCTGAAGGGTGGACTAGGCGCTGGCGTCAGTGCACAGCTTCCCACAGGGCGTACTTTGAAGGTGACCGTAGTGATACTCAGCAATGAGGTACGGAGCACTTTCTCTAGGATGAGTTTGCAAACTTACTTGTCGATCTCGTAAACTGTTTCAGAAAAGTAAGTGGTCACTCACAGGTGCCCTTCTTACCCCAGCTGGGGTCTTCTGGAAGATTCTGCCCCTTAGTAGCGGTCTCTGCACCCTCCCCCTGACTGCCTCCCCTCTGGGCCCCAGATTCAGGAGACCACACAGGCAGGCGTTGGGAACACTTCCTGTGCGGTGGCCTGTGGTGCTCATGGGACCAGGTGGGCCAACGGGAGAACACAGCTGGGGCTGCCCCACTTCCTGCCCCAGGAGGCGCCTCTCACGCTCCTTCACTCCCACCCCAAAAATAACATCCCCAGGAACCAAAGCCACTGACACCAGCTGCAGACTCCAACTCAGAGCACGCAGGACAGGCGGGGGCCAGCAGCTGCCACCACAATGCCTGCCCCGCTGACATTGTCCTCCCCCTACTCCCCCCCACCACGTCCGGCATTCCAATCTCAAGGGGATGACCTGGCCTCCCCAGTGACGGGAGACACATAAGCTCTGAGCAGGCAGGGCTGGCTGGGGGAGGGGCTCCTTTGCCACCCTGGGGACCTTTTCTGGTCTGAACCCCCAGATCCGATGTCCCTCCCATCTTCACCTCAAGGGACCATTTTAAAGGGGGGAAGGGGCTGGTTGCCAGGACAACAGCCCCCCACTTCTGCTCAGGAACAAAGGGACAGCCAGGAGAGCCAAGAACTGGGTGTTCTTTCCCTGCCAACGTGACTGGCACATCCTGGCAGCTGGCACTCGGAGGGCAGTATCCTGAGCTGCCAGGCCTGGCTGCCCCAGACAAGGCCACTCAGTGTGGGGGCGATGGGGGGTGGCTGCAACCGGGAGGGATCTAGTTCCTGGTCGGGCACCCTCAGTGCTCTGTCCTTCCGGTACATTCTGACAAGGAAGTCTGCCCACTCTGCCCACAGGACTTCACAGAAAAGCCAGGGGGCCTCAGCTGTCTAGCTCCGAGCTAGACAGGCCACCAGAGCCCAGCGGACAAAGGCCACGTGGAGGTCTTCCTGCTGCAGGGACCCCTGGCCCAGCATTTGGTGGGATGTGCCTGGCCTGGGAGGGGCCAGCTCATGGGACAGTGGGTCTTAGCACATCTCCCCTCCCCCAAGCGCGCCGCCTCCGCCACCACCACCACCACCACTCAGGGGCAGTGGACAGCTGGCGCCATGAGGAGGGGCGGGACAGGCCAGGGCCTGCATGTTAAAAGACCCTGGCTTCCGGCTTCCTGCAGCGAGCATGCCTGAGAAGAAATTTTGCCTCCTGGCCACTGGGCTACCAATGGTCAGTTGTCTCCTCACTGGTTGGATCTGCAGCTAGGTGAGACTTGGGCAGGCCTGTGATGGCCAGGTTAGGTCTGCCAGAAAAAAATACAGAACACACAGGTAAATGAGTAATTTCTTAGTATAAGTATGTCCTTTGCAATATTTCGAACATACTTATGTTAAAAATGTTGTATATCTGGAATTCACATTTAATTGGGTGTCCTGTATTTTCATGTGATAAATCTGCCATCCTAGTCCTGGGGATCTGAGAGAGGCAAAACTGAGCTCACCAATGTCCCCCAAAAGTCACTCCTTGGCTGGTCCCAGCCTCAGGGATGGCCCTGCTGTCCCTCCCCATACCCCCCACACCCCAGAGCTTCCAGCCAAAAGTCCCTGTCCTCTGAACCACAGTCCGTTCACTCTTTCTACAGTCTCTTTCCCATCTACCCCCACCCCCCTGCAGATCTGGCCATGGGTCATCAGTTCCCACCTGCCCCCATCCCCACACTACTACCCTTCCTCACTTAGCTGTGCTTTCTCAAACGGTTTCTGCTCTGTCATGACCCCAGGCATGGGCCATCACCCCAACCTGAGTCGGGTCCTGCCATTCCTCTGCCCATAGCCCTCCAGGGCTCCCGCCTCCCTCAGGATAAAAGCCTGAGTTCTCCCCACTTTCGTAGAAGGCCTGCATGACCTGCCCTGCCCGCTCTCTGCCCTCACCTCCTTCTTTCTCTCCCCCTAGCTCACTCTGTTCCAGCCACATGAGCCTCCTCGCTCATGTGGCTGGGCATGGTCATGCCCCAGGGCCTTGGCACCAGCTGTTATTGCTGCCTGGAGCTCACCTTGTCCAGAAAGCCACTAAGTTAGTTTAATGGCCTCCCCTCCACTAGGTCTCAGCTCAAATGTCACCTTCTCAGTGAGAACTCCCTTGTCTACCTTATTTAAAATTGCAAACTACCCTGACTCCCCATCCTCCTTTCCTGCTATATTTTTCTCCACATCTCATACCACTTTCTAATATATTATGTAATATGCAGTTTATAGTTTTGTATCTGGTCCCTCTCGCTCCAGGAGGGCAGGGATTTTCTCTGCCTCGTTCACTGCCGTATCCACAGCAAGGCACACATGAGGCACTTAATAAATACTTCCTGAATTACTCAGACCAGACATACCATTTTAAATGGGACACATTGAATTCAGCCCAGTGAGACCAGGGTAACCATATGTATCATTTGAAACAGGACAGCACCGTTGTTTTCGTCCCATTTCAACCTGTATGGTCAGCTTATCCTGAAAGAACAAACATCACAGTGCCTGGCACGTCCTCCTTAGGTCCCACCTTTCCTTCAAGACTCACCTAAAGCAGTGGGATGTTTTCCTCTTTCAGGTCTCTTTTACCCACAGGGCATCTCAAGAGATCTTTTGAATGCTCCAAACGGCACTTGCTGACCCTGCTCCAGAAGTTTCTGTGTGTTCCTAGTGCCCTCAGGACTGTCAGCCTGGCTCTTGCCAACCTAAATCTAATGCTATCTCTCCTTCCTGACACCGTGCCCCCACCACATCCTACCCTCCAGCCTCACTCTGCACCATCACTCTCTGTCCCTCTGCCTAGGACAGCTCCCTCCAATACCTTCACCCACCTGACTGCTGGTCATCTCTCAGGCTGCAGCTTAGACACCAGGACCTCTGGGAAGCCTTCCAGGATCACTCCACCACCCCACCAAACCCGGGTCCAGTGCCTCCTCTGGGCTCCATCATGCCTTTGCAGACCCATCACAGCCCTGATCACTATCTATTTTATCCACCTGGTCACCAGAGCCAACTCATCCATCACACAGGAGGCCCAGGGCCCACAATACTTTTAGGGATCTACAGAATGGTTTCATTGTAATTTTCCTGAAAATCAGAAGGAAAAAAATGAATAATACCAACTCAGTTGTAAAATTCATTTGTATTATTTTTTCATGGGGGGGGGGGGCCTGCAATGGCAAAGTGCCTCAGGCTTGCATAGGTCTTAAGGCGGCCCTGCTGGTCCATGTGTGTCTCCCCACTGGACCATGATGAGTGTGAGAGAGGTTGAGACTGGGTGCCCAGAGCTTCCCAGCCCTGGCCTGGCACACAGCAAGTGCTTAATCATTATCTGTTGAATGGCTGAATATCCAGTGATCTCTGGGTCCTCAAGGCCAGGCCTGGAATGGCTCACATATAATAGGAGATGCTTGATACGCAGACGGATGGATTGAGGGAAGGGTCAGAGGGACTCCTGGAGACCTGGACCAGGCAAAAACCAATCTGGGACCGGCAGCGCCACCTTGTGGCACAACACTGGCCTGCCGCTCCCTCTCCTACACTCACTGGAAAAGGATTGGGAGTTTTCAGAGCCCTCCCACTGGAAGAGAGTTGAGTGGAAGAGGAGGAGGAGGTGAAAGGTCATCAGATGGAGGAGAAGAGGAAGAGGAGGAGAGAGGGAGGAGGAGGAAATAGTTCAGAAAATAGCAGCTATTTCTTACCTCCCACCGTGGGGATCCTGGACAGGTGTTGCCCTTCGAAGGTGACACAGAGTTTCCATGAAGCCATGGCTGGGCAGAGAAATGGAAATGGATTTGGCAGTAGGCTTGTCAGATTTAGTAAAACCAATAAAAAGGATGCCCAGCTCCATCTGAATTTCAGATCAACAATGAATAATTTTTGAGTATAAGTATATCCAAAATACAACCTATGCTATACCCCCAAAATGTATTCATTGGTGACTGGAAATTCAAATTGAACTGGGGGTCCTGTATCTTATCTGGCAACCGCAGCTTGGAGGAGCCTAGGGAGGTAAGCAGGAAGGCTTCCAGGAGGAGGGGGCAGTGGTGGTGGAAAGACAGTGGTGCAGCTGCCCTTTCCTTCCCTTCCCCCACCCACATGTGCCCATGTGCAGTGGCAAATGCCCCTGACTGAGCTCACAGGGGACTGGAGGTGGGGGTTGATCCCCATACCAGGGAAGGAGGTGAGCATGACTCTTTTCTTTTTGTTCAGAAGATGAGAAGCAAAATCACCAGGACTTTATTTTCCAAATCAGAACTGGGTTACATCCCCTTAAACACTAATATTTTGGCCACATCTCAGCACTGAAGGTCACTTGGAAGCTGAAGGCTATCGGGCATATCTCCCAGTGACTTTCGACCTGTGTGACTTTGGACAAGTCACTTCACCTCTCTGAGCTCTATACATCCCTGACTCCTTCTCTTCCAGCTCTCCCCTTCCTGCACTCTCCTCCAGCCACATTGGCTTCTTGGCTACACCTCCAACTCACCAGGCAGGTCCAGCCTCAAGGCCTTTGCACATGCTGTCCCCTTCATCAGAAACACTCTTCCCAGATCTCTACATGGCTCTTTCCTCTCCTCCCTCACTTCTGTGTTCAAATGGCACTCTGAAAGTCTTCCCCTGACCACCCTAAGTCGCAGCCCCCACATTCTTGAACCCAGCCCTTTGCTTCTCTTCTCAGTAGCACTTACCACCATGTAACCCATTATACATTTTACTCGCTTATCTTGTTTATTGTCCATCTCCCCCACTGGGTGGTGAGTGCCACAAGGCCAGGATCTGTTTTACTCACTGCTGTGTCCCCAGCACCCAGTACAGCAGTTCAACAAAAGCTGCTGAAGGAATGAACGAGTAGGAAAAAAGGCCTGCGAGCAAATGTGAAATTTGTATCTGTTATAGTTTATTGCTTAAATCACTTTGGGGTCTCAGACTCACTTACAAATCTAATTAACTGCACGTGGTTACTTAAATGTGAATATTCAGTGTCTCAGTATATATACAACAGCCGTGTGGCATTAGTAACCACCATATAGGATGGGGCAGAATTCTAGGGCCTTTAACATCTCAGAAAGCTCTATTACACAGCACAAATGTAGACCCTCTCAAAAAAGTGGACTCAATCACAGACACTCAATTTTTTCCAAGTTCCTTCTGGAGGCTCCAGAAGTCCCACCCCAACCCACATCATTTAACAACAGTGGCAAACTGATGGCCTCTGGATTGGACAAGGCACCAGATGGGTTTTATTTGGTCCAACAGTTTTCTAAGATGCAGGATGTTGCTTCTACAATCTGGAATTCCCACGCATCTACGAATCCCTGAGTAGGCCTCCACAGGACAACACTCTGCCCGTCTAGACAAGGCATACTGCCACCACATTTACCTCCTGCTTGGCCTCTGGGAACATCTGAATTTGAGATATTGGTTTATAGACCAAGAGGATAGACGTTATTGGGGGGTATTGGTAATCCAAGTGAGTGTAGCTTCAGGAAGGGGTTAATCCAGGAGCCAGAGATCCAGGAGTTGGTTCCTGCATCACCCCTGGTAGGCCATCTCTGTGCCTTAGTTTTCTCATCTGTAAAATGGGCATAAAGGGACATATAGTATTGGAGAATTAAGTGGCACTATATAGGCCAGGACAGGCAGAAGTCACAGGATACCTGTTCATGGCTGTTATTAAAGCTCTTCATTAATGGTGGGTTAGGGTTTGGCCCCTTCACCCTTGTGCCCATGGTGGGAGCATGGCTCCTGAGGCTCCGAGTTCTCACAACCTTGGTTTGACTACTGGAAAAAAGAGGGCCCAGGGTATCCTAGGGTCACACTCACCTCCCAGGGCCAAGTTCATGGGGCCTCCAGGTGGAGTCGGGGCACCTTTGGTCGGATCTGGAGTCGTATAGGGGTCCCCACCAGCCCAAGACACCGCTGAGAGGGCGCATGCCCCCCTACTCTAAGTCCCACCCTTCCAGGACTTCACTTGTGGCTCCAACGTCCCAGGCCAGAGCGGGGCGTGGCCTAGTGGCCACCAATCCAATTGGTCCTCCGACCCGTCACTGCCGGGAGCCCGCCCCCCACTATAAATACCCGCCCTGGGCCGCTCCAAGAGGGTTTAGAACTGGCCTTAAAGTTGTGACCGCCGTGACTCGGACGTCCCGCTGATCGCGGTAGGAAGTGGGGATGCCTAGTTAAGGTGGGAAGAGGTGCCTACCGAGTCCTGGGGCGCCCCGGGGCAGGAAGAGGCGGGGAGGGCCTTCGCCGGGACTCTGCTCGTCTGTGAGGCCTGTGGGCGGGGCCTCCAGCCTGGCCCAAGTACCCCTTCCCTCTTCCACCCTTCCAACTTCTAGAAAAACCTGGATTTTCAAACTCTTTCCTCTCTATTCCTGGGACTGTAGGGGGGGAAGTTGCGAAGGAGCCCCTTAGAAGTGGCATTATCAAGGAAGGGACAAATCCCCCGTCCCAAACCACATCCTCTCCAAATTTAAACTGTGCTTGCTTGGCAAACATTTGGAGGCAAGCCGCGGCCCGTCCTACGCAGGAATTCCGCCCTCCCTGGACCTTCAGACCTACCCCTCCTTACTCACCGGGGAATAGTCCTGCTGCCTAGCACAGCCCCTCCCTGCAAATGGTTTTGCTGCTTGGAGCCCTCCCATGCCCCAGCTTCTGACCCCCAGCTGACAGTGGGGAGGTTGCGGGCAAACCCCGCCCCCTTCCCCTGGATGGGTGTGGCCAGCGTATTACACAAGGCGGCGGGGAGTGGGGGGAGGTTGGGACCTATGTCAGGACTGAAATGAGGGGACAGGCCTGGGACCTTGGCCTCTGGGAACTTTGGAAGTTGGATCTTAGTGTATCCTGGCCGCAGTTCAACGGCTGCGCGACTCCATCCAGTTCCAGCCAGCTCTTTCTGGCAGCTGGGGCTGACATCTGCAATGATCGCCGTTAGTTAATTCGGTTCCAAGAGGAACTGGGGGACAAAGGGGATGAGAGGGAGCACTTCTAAGCTGCCTAGGTGAGCTCAGGCTCTGAGGAAGGTGAGGGGAATAATAGGAATCAGGTGATGATCACCAGGAGCAGGCAGGTCTCCTTGCTCCACTTCCTATGTGGGGGACCTGTGCAGTAAGCAGGAAGCTCATTCCTGGCTGACTTCACCTTTTGTACACTGCAGCCAGAGTGGTGTGATACGGATCTGTTTATTGAGCAAGTACTATGTGCCAGGCTAAGTGCCACATGTGCAGCCTCTCCTCCAATCCTCAGAGACTCTGAGCTATTATAAGAATGGTTATTCCCCTTGTATAGATGAGGCAAGCAGGGCTCTGAGGCCACAGCTGCCTTCCCAGGCTCCCACTGCAAGTGAGTTTCACACCTAGGTTTAGAACCTGGTTTGGACTACAGAAGTGTTGCTCTCAAAGCATCAGGTTCCACTTGGAGGGTGGGGAAACACATCTGGGCCCCCTTCCTCTGGAAGGAAACTCTCAGAATCAAGGTCAAGGGCTTTCAACAGGCTCACCTCAGAATTACCTGGGGGCCAGGCCAGCCTTTAAGGCAGGCACTACCATTAGCCTCATTTTACAGGTGAGAGGACTGAGCTAGGTGAGAGGAAACTCCTTGCTCAACATAGCACAGAGTGGGCAGAGCTGGGACTCCTGATAACTGGTATCTAGTGTGACAATCTTTACCCATCTCATCTCACCTGGCCAGGAAAATGGACCTCACCTATGACTCCTATCTCACCTGCAAATGTGTGCATTAGACTCACTGGGGGAGCTTCCCTTACCCTTCCCATACCCCGAGTCTGGCTTGATTGGTCTGCAGTGAGGCCAGGCATGGTCTAACAGTTTTGTTTTTTTTTTCTAAGCTTCACTTTTTTTTGAACTGATAATATATAGCTGGCAGAAGGCTGCCCCAGCAACCTGATCTTCTTCCTTGAAAGGTGCAAGTTTTAACAGTTTCCTGTGTCTCTTTAAAGATTCTGTGCCAATGAAAGCCAACACTTTTGCCCATTCACACCTTTTGTCTCTTAACAATGTATTGGTCCATGTCAATTACATTTAAATTTCCTTTTTTTTTTTTTTTTTTTTTTTTTTGGCCAGACATTGGGCTAACCTTTTATTTTCTTTAGTCCCCTTCTGCTGGGCAACCTGGTTGTTACCACTGTCTTGTGATCGACACAGGTACACCCACCTCTGCTCACATGGCAGTGTAAGTGTGAGACAGTCCTCAAAGTGAGGTTTGTGGGTGAAAGGGAAGATGCCTCTTGAAACCTGGTATCTATTGGCAAATTGCCATCCACAGAGGTTTTGCACTATGGGTATCTCTCTGGAGTATTGATACAGGTGAGCTCTGGGATGGCTAGCTGTGTCCTGACCTTGCCTTCAAGGCTTATCAAACCTGGGAGCTTGTTAGAAATGCAGACTCTTGGCCCTGCTGAGTCATCACCTACTTTTCAACAGGTTCACTGGTGCATGTTAATGATTAAAAGACAAAGCTTTCAGAACTGGGGGGTGGGGTGGGCTATCAGAGGGCAAGTATGAACCTGGACTTCCTCCTGGAAGAGGGGGCGGGACAGCCTGTACCCTAACTAGTCCATCTGTCCGCAGTGCAGTGCGTGCTTGAGAAATGTCTACCAGCGAAATGTCTACCAGCGAGACAGAAGCCCCTGCCAGCACCCAGGTGCCAGCAGAAGAACCAGTACAGCAGGTAAGGAAGGTCTGGGAACGGTAGGGTGAGGTGTCCCACATCATGGTGCCGTGGCAGGGAGCCAGGGAGCTGCTGGCTGCATATGGGAGTCAAAGGATATCTTTGCTAATGGGTCGGGGAAAGCCATCAGACAAACTCCCAACAGGTGCCCCACTACATTGGGGCAGGAGAACCAGCAAGCTCAAAGGCTCAAGGGAGAACAGGTGTACTGTTTGAAACTGCCTGGCTGTGCCCCAGCCAAATGTTCCCTGCCTCTGGAGGGTCTCTTAGGGACCTCCTTCCTGGAAGTCAGCCCCTATTCCTCTCCCCCCACCCACCCCAGTTTAAATTAAAGCCTTTTAATAAACTGCTAAGGTATCATCCACATACCATAAAATTTGCAATTATGAAGGGCACTACTCAGTGATTTTTAGTAAACTACCAAGTTATACAGCCATCACCACTATGCAATTTTAGAACATTTTTCATCTCCCTAAAAGAGATACCATTAGCAGTCACTCCCCATTCCCCATCTCCTCTTCCCCTTTGGCAATCACTCATCTAGTTTCTGTCTCTGTGGGTTTGCCTATTTTGGACATTTCATATAAATAGAATGGCTTCTTTCACTGAGTCTAATGTTTTAGAGTTTCATCCATGTAGCATGTGTGTTTCATTCCTTTTTAAACATTGAGGTAAAATACACATAACAAAAATATACTATTTTAGCCACTTTAAAGGGTACAGTACAGTGGCATTAAGTACACTAATGCAGGGGTGTCCAATCTTGGCTTCCCTGAGCCACATTGGAAGAATTGTCTTGGGCCACACATAAAATACACTAACACTGATGATAGCTGATGAGCTAAAAAAAAAAAAAAGGTCACACACACAAAAAATTTCATAATGTTTTAAGAAAGCTTACAAATTTGTGTTGGGCTGCATTCAAAGCCATCCAAGGCCGCATGTGGCCCATGGGCCATGGGTTAGACAAGCTTGATCCAATGCCACAACTTTTTCATCACTCCAAGTGGACATCTCATCCCCATTAATAGTCATTCTCATTCCCTTCTTGCCCCAGCCCCGACAGCCACTACTCTGCTAAACTATTCTGGACAATTCATTTAAGTAGAACTGAAAAATCATTTTATAAAAATAGAACCTTTTGCATTAGATACCTCATAAGTGGAATCATAGAGTATTTGTCCTTTTGTGTCTGACTTATGTCACTGCGCATTATGTCCTCAAGGTTTATCCCCATTGTAGCAGGTGTCAGAACTTCCATTCTAAGGCTGAATAATATTCCATTCTATGGATGGACCACATTGAGTTTACCTCTTCATCTGTCAATGGATACTTGGGTTGCTTCCACATTTTAAGCTCTTGTAAATAGCTGCTATAAACATAGATTACAAAAATGTCTTCAAGACCCTGTTTTCAACTTTTTTGTCTATATACCCAGAAGTAGAATTGTTGGGTCATATGGTAATTCTATTTTTAATTTTTTGAGGAACTATCATAATGTTTCTCACAGCAGCTATATCATTTTACTTTCTCACAAACAGTGCACAAGGGTTCCGATGTGTCCATATTGTCACCAGCATTTATGTTCTGTTTTTGTTTTTGTTTTATAGTAGCCATCCTAACAGGTGTGGGGTGTGATGTGGTATATCATAGTTTTGAATTGAATCTCCCTAAATGATTAGTTATGTTGAACATCTTTTCATATACCTGTTGGCCATTTGGAGACTATATATTTTTTAAAACATACTTTATACCACATTTCCTTTTATCCACTCACCAATTGATAGACATTGGGGTGGTTTCCACTTCTTGGCCATTATGAATAAGGCTGCTATGAACTGTCAACAAATGTTACTGCCTGCCACCAATCTAATGCCAACAGGAGTTCCCAATCTGGGGTGCAGTAAAAGGAGAGACTTCACTCAAATGAATAGTTTATGTGTGGCCCAAGACAATTATTCTCCTTCTAGTGTGGCCCAGGGAAGCTAAAAGGTTGGACACCCCTGCTGTAGTGGAAACCAAAAGTAGGATAGAAAGAGTGTCCATCCTGGTCCTTCATTGGTTTGTTTTTATGTGAAGGAGTAATCCAGATTTGCAGTTTGATTGATCCACATTGCACTGTCCTGATTGGTCAGAATTGTGCATTCTGATTGGACCATCAAGACGTAACTGAAACTATAACCACCCAGCTCCACTGGGCGGGGCTTGTCTCACCCCACTGGTCAAAATATACAATTCCAGGAACTCCTTTATAAGGGTTTGGCTCAACCATCAGGAACAGTGTAGTAGGAGACTTGGCAGCTCAGTCTGTAGCTTTCCCTGAAATGCAGTATGCATGATAGGCATCTGTCAATAATGCCTATTGTACTCTGATTATGAATTTGGGCCCAGTTAACTATGAGGAGTCCTTGACAGATTTATTCTTTCTTAAGATCCAGAACATTCAAGTACAAGTCTCATGTAGATATATATTTTCCTGTCTCTAGGGTAGATTCCCAAGAGTGGAATTGTTGGATCCTGTGGTAAATTTGTTAAGTTCTGAAGAGACCATATAGCTTCGTGGGTAAATCCTGGAGGCAGATGGCTCAAGTCCAAGGCTCAGCTTTGCCACTGGCTGGTTTTGTGATCTTGGATGACCTGGCCTCAATTTACCCTTCCATAAAATTAGAGTAACATTCCCCATCTCCCTGAACTGGCAATTAAGTTGTAGGAACAGCACCCGTGAGAGTTAACTGCCAGTGTCGTTACACTTATGATTTTTGCAACTCTAGGACAAGAACAACTTTCCATTTTGTGGATGGGGAAACTGAAGCTCAAAAGAGCTCTTATAACTACTCAGTTCTATTCTTGTAGCGTAACAACAGCGATATTCAATGTGTAAATGAATGGATGTGGCTGCATGCCAATAAAACTTTATTTACAAAACCAGGCAGCCATGGAATACTATTTATCCATATCAAGGAACGAAATACTGACATGTGGACAAACCTGGAGGACATCACGCTCAGTGAAAGAAGGCAGACACAAAAGTACAAACATATTCTCCACTAACATGAGGTCCCTAGAGGAGTAAACTTCACAGAGACAGGAAGTAGATGGTCAGGACCAGGGGCTATGAGGGATGAGAATAGGAGGGTAGCGTTTAACAGGGATAGAGCTTCAGTTTGGGAAGATGAGAAAGTTCTGCAGATGGATGGTGGTTGAACAACAATGTGAGTGCACTTAATGCCACTGAGCTATACAGTTAAAAATGGTCAAAATGATAAATTTTATGCTATCTATATTTTACTACCATTTTTTAAAAAAGAAATGAAGCACTGATACAGGTTACTATGTGAATAAACCTTGAAAACATTACTCAGGGAAAGAAGCCAGACACAAAAGGCCACTGAATGTATGATTCTGTATGAAATGTTTAGGCAAATTCATAGAGACAGAAAGCATATTTGTAGTTGCCAGGGGTTGGGGGAGGGGAGAATGAGTGACTTACTGGGTATGGGGTTCCTTTTTGAGGTGATGGAAATGTTTTGGAATTAGAGAGTGGTGATAGTTGTACAACCTTTGTGAATACACTAAAAACCACAATTGTGCACTTTAAAAATGGTGAAATGTATGATGTGTGAACCAAATCTAATAAAGCTGTTAGGAGAAAAAGAAACAAGAATAAAAAATATCAAGTGGTTGGTAGGCCTTGGCCCATGGGCCATAGTTTGCAGACCCCAGCTTTAGACCCTAGGTTGTGAGAGTGGCATTCTTGGCTCTTGTCACTACCTGGAACACAATGGGTGTCAAGGGCATGTTCAAATAAATGAGCTCCAGAGCTAAGAAGAAGGAAGCATGTGACGAAACCCTAAGTTCCTGGCTTGTGCAACCACCAGGATGCAAAGCAAGGGTGAGCTGATCCATTTCCCTATCCAAGAGTGAGAGCAAAAGCACAGAGCCCTCTGAGTTTTAGGCCCTGCCCTGCCCCGACCCCCACCCCCGACTCCCCAGCCCAACCAGTCTCAGTTGTTTCTCCCCCATAGCTCAGCGTGATGGACCGTGTGGCAAACATGCCCCTTATCAACTCCACCTGTAACATGGTGTCCGCGGCCTACACCTCCACCAAGGAGAGCCACCCCCATGTCAAGACTGTCTGTGATGCAGCGGAGAAAGGCGTGAAGACCCTCACGGCAGCTGCCGTCAGTGGGGCCCAGCCCATCCTCTCCAAGCTGGAGCCCCAGTGTGAGTAAAGCCCCTGAGAGCATGGAACCTCCCCTCTGATTGTTTCGTGGGAGTCTGGCCCATCTCTGGCCCTGTTTCCTCAAACCAGCAGTGGCTGACATTCCCAGGGCCCGAGGGATGCTCATTCACGGTAACCAACATAGTTCTGTCTTGCCCTACCTTCTGCAGTGGCATCAGCCAGTGAATATGCCCACAGGGGGCTGGATAAGCTGGAGGAGAACCTGCCTATCCTACAGCAGCAGACGGAGAAGGTAACAGACTTCTGCCATTGGGATCCCCTCCGGGGACAGGGATCTACCTGGGTATTGAGTCTGTGGTTCACCTTAACTAGAATAGACAGATATGACAGCTTACTCCCTGACCCTTTTTCTGTATGCCACTCCCTGCCCTGCATCTATTTCCCACTGGGCAGGTGGGCAAATGTTCTAAATGCCAGCCAGATCTGCACAAAACCCTGTGGCTCTCACCTTGTCCAAAGAAAAAGCCAAAGCCCTCCTCATGTCCCACATGGCCCCACCTGATCTGGCCCCGCTGCCTGCCTGCCTTCCTCATCCACCTCACTTGCTTTACTCCAGCAACACTGGCCTCTGTACTCAATGTTCTGTAACATCAGTGCACATATATACTGGACACAGTGATAGAAACAGTCCTTGCCCTCATGAGACTTTCATTCTGGAGGGGTGAGAGAAGCAAAGATGAGCACACCTGGCTTAGTCCTACCCCAGGACCTTTGCACATGTGGTTCCTTCTTTGTGGACCAGGTTTTCAGGTCTCTGTTCTAATTGCACCTCTTCAGAGGCCTTCCCTTCCCTCTTAAAGAAGGTCCTTCTAGCTTAGTTGGCACTGTCCAGTAGAACTTTCTCTGATGTTCATGTTCTTTCTCTGCACTGTCCAATATGGAAACCACCAGCCACATGAGGCTACTGAGTCCTTAAAATGCATCTAGTGTGACTGAGGAACTCAATTCCAATTGTAATTATTGTAAATTTAAATAGCTACTTTTAATTTGTAGCCATCACCATCTATTTTAAAACATTTCATTACCCCGTAAAGAAACTTCACACCCCTTAGTTGTTACTCTCCTTCCCATCAAACACCCCAGCCCCTGGCAACCACTAATATACTTCCTTCCCTATGGATGTGCCTGTTCTGGACATTTCATAAACATGGAATCCCACACTGTGTGGCCTTTTATGTCTGTCTAGAAAACTGAGCATCATGTTTTCTAGCTTCATCCACCTGTAGCAGGTGTCAGTGCTTCACTCCTTTTCATGGCTGAGTAATGTTTTAGTTTGTAGATGGACCATATTTTGTTCATGCATTCGTTGATGGACATTTTAGACTGCTTCCACTCCTTGGCTATTATGAATAATACTTCCATGAACATTCATGTGCAAGTTATATTAGTTTTTCTTCAACATAAAATCTACCATCTTAACCACTTCTAAGTGTACAGTTTGGTGGCACTAAGCACATTTACATTTTTGTGCAGCCATCACCATCAGCCATTTCCAGAACTTTTTTGGGAGGGATGGGTGGGTGGTTCCCTGGCTGAGAATCGAATCCAGGCTGTGGCGTTGAGAGCGCTGAAGCCTTAGCCACTGCACCACCAGGGAACCCCCTCCAGAACTTTTTTACCTTCCCAAACTGAAACTCTGTCCCCATTAAACACTAACTTCCCCGCCTGTCCCCCAGCCTCTGACTCCCACCACCTACTTCCTGTCTCTATGGGTCTGACTCATCTAGGAACATCCTATGAGTGGGATCACAGTGTTTGTCCGTCTGTGTCTGGCTTATTTCACTCAGCATAATGTCCTCAAGGTTCCTCCACATTGTAGCAGGTGTCACAATGTCCTTCCTTTTTAAGGCTGAATAATATTCCCCCACATGGGTGTACTACATTTTGTTTTATCTGTTCATCTGTCAATGGATTCTTTTGGGTTGCTTTTACCTTTTGACTTTTGTGAATGCCCCTATGAACATGGATGTTATTTAATTTTAATTAATTTGAATTTAAATAGCCATATATAGCTAGTGGCTACTGTATTAGACAGTGTGGCTCTAAAAAGATTGAGGCACAAAGAGTGAGAGTGTCTTTCCTAAGGCCACACAGCTAGGAGATACCAAGCCAAGGACTCTAACTAGGCCACTGGCTCCTGAGCGTGTGGTTGTAACTGTGACACTGGCTTCACTATTGACCCTCTGGAATCACCTGGAGCTGGAACTCCTTCCTTGGGCCTCCCTGGAGGTTGGGGTACAGGGGTGAAGGTGATCAGATACAGAGGGAGTGCAGAGATGCTAATACTGACCTGTCTTATATATAGGTCCTGGCGGACACCAAGGAACTCGTGTCATCCAAGGTATCCGGGGCCCAAGAAGCTGTGTCCAACACTGTGTCCAGCGCCAAGGACACGGTGGCCACCCGAGTAACAGAAGCGGTAGACATGACCCGAGGAGCCATGCAGAGTGGCGTGGATATGACCAAGTCCATGGTGACCAGTGGTGTCCACTCGGTCATGGGGTCCCGTGTGGGCCAGATGGTGCTGAGTGGGGTGGACACAGTGCTGGGCAAGTCGGAGGCGTGGGTGGACAACCACCTGCCCATGACAGACTCTGAGCTGGGTGAGTGTGGCCTGCGGGCCTGGGACCCCTCCCCAGACCTTCCCACTTGGGGCCTTCTGCTCCACCCAGAGTATGCTCGTTTGAATGAACATTTAAATGAACAAATAAATGCCTGGAGGATGAGGGGAACAACAGAGGAGAGTCTGAGTGATTTCACTGAGGGATTTGAGCACCTGCTGAGCACCAGGCCCTAGTCTAGACACAGGGAGACAAGCAGTGAGCAGGATGGAAGCTTCTGCTTTGTAGAATCAATGACCAGTGCTTGAGAGAAGAAACAAGTGGCTGGGATGGGGTAGGGCAGGTTTCAGGATACAGGATAGACAAGGGAGGTTGCATTTTTAGAGGCCTCACGGGAAAGTGGCATTTGAGCACAGAATTGGAGGTAGAAGGATGCTAGCATCTAGATGTCTAGGGAAAGAATGGGCCTGGGAGGAGGGCACAGCTCATGCAAAGGCCCTGAGGCAGGACCATGCTTATTAGTGTGTAGGAGGAGCAGCAAAGAGGCCCCTGTGGCTGGAACAGAGTAAGCAAGGGGAGAGTAAAGAGAGGGCAGGCGCAGATCACTCAGGATTGTTTGAACTGAGGGACCAAGGCCGAGGTGACTGCCCTGGTCTAGTCTGGCAAAAATCAGGGCTAGACCAGGTGGGGGAAGGAATGAAAACAAATGTAACCATTGGAACCAAAGCAGCCAGTCCTGCTTGTGTTTTGTACCCATCCTTTCATACCCATGGCTCTTGTGGTGAGTCTTGACTCCACTTCGAGAGCTGACCCTCCTATGCACACATGCCAGGGACTTCCAATGGGCCCATAGTGCCAACTTCAATGCACAAGGCAGTGAGGACCTACAAGGTGCACGTAACTAGATACCATGCTCTGTCCAGGGGTCAATAGCTACTCAGCCCCAGCCAACTGGCCACAACTGATTTGTTTGAATGAGGAGCCAAACATTTGGGAGAACTGGAAGATGTTGAAGACAGAGTAGATCAGGATTTCCCAGCTGTCTATATTTGGGGCTGGATCACTCTTTCTGGGGTTGTCCTGGGCACTCCTAGATGCTAAGCAGCATCCCTGGCCCTACCTACTCGATGCCAGGAGCACTCCCAGTTGTGGCAACCATAAATGTCCCCAGACATTGCCCAGTGTCTCCTGGGGGACAGAATCACTTCCCAGATGAGAATGCCACTTTGTCTGTCTAGAACTTTGTGGAAGTGGAATTGTGTGGTTCCCTCGTGGGTGTACAGCTCCTATCATTACCTCCATCTGTTTTTCCATTTGCGATCACAATGGGCTGTTATTAATAGTATCACTTTTTTTTTCTATAGCCAGAAATCTTCCATAGAGAAAGTCCTCTGCAATTTTAATTGCCCCGAGGTAGTTTACTTAGGAAAAGTAGGGCAAATGGCTAACTTTTCCTCTTTTATTTATTTTGGCATCATGAGCTGGATCAGTAGTGAGTTTTTACGTTTTAAGTTTGCACACGTGGATTAACACAGCATATTCCAATCAGATGTGTTTATTTCATTGACACTTCTTTTGTCCTATTATTTTTGGCTACTGGGAGTACCCCCTTGGGTTGACTCTGAGTCCCCATGATTATCCCTGAGAATCCTTGGCAGAAAGGGGAGGCTCCTTGCTTTCTGGAGAAGCTCAATGTCCCAGGTGGTGCTGGTGATCATCAGTCCTGTCCTGAGTCACTTGTCCTTTGAGTTTCCAAAACCCAGCTCTGAACCTCTTAAAGGATGAGACCTGTCTGGTGTCTTTCCAGTGCTTGCTGGCCCATAGTAGGTGCTCAGTCTGAGTAAGACTCAGCCACGGGTCTCTGCCTCTAAAGACAGCAGAAACAGGATCTGCCTGGGAGCCACAGCAAGAAACAGATCCCTCTGAGCACCTTAGACTTCTTTGTCCTTTGTCTATCCACAAAGGATGAAGTCGCTATGCCCACCAGTACTTAAGGTACTGGGAGGTCTGTAGGTGAAAATATGATGATCTGTTGCGGTGCTGTGTTAGAACTAGGTGTGCTATTCCGGGGCTCAAGCTAGGAGAGCAGCCCCTCCTCCCCTCTCTCTGGTGTTCTTCCCTTTGCCAAGGGCACCAGCCCCCTCCACAGGACCCTGCCAGCTTGCTCAGACATGCCAGGATGCTGCCCAATAATATCCTTGGCCTACATTATAAAGGGCAAAGCTCTGGGGCTTCCCAGAGAGCTGTGGGGAAGTTCTGGACATCAGCAGGGTGGGTTCAAGTGTTGCTAGTTTTAGGTTAATCTTTGCAAACCCACCTTTGGTGGGGGAATAGGGAGGAATCTGTTTTTCTCAAAATGCAGGCTTTTATTTTGCTGCCTCGAGTGTCCTACATCTTGGTGTTCTGTTCAGTTTTTTTCAGTGGCAGCATCCCCAGCTGACTCTAAAGCCACATCTGGCCCACCACCTGCTTTTGTAATTAAAATTTTATTGGCACACAGCCACACCCATTCATTTATATTTTGTCTATGGCTGTGTGGCAGTGGTGGAGCTGAGTAACTGAGGCACAGTATAGCCTGCAAAGCCAAAAATGTTGACTACCTGGCCCCACACAGAAAATGTTTGCCAGTTCCTGGATTAGAGTATGTTCTTCAGGAATTTCATAATGTTCATAGAAACAACTGCATTCCCCTGACTGAAGCCTTCCATTGATTGTGCAGCAGATCCATAGCTGCATGTGGGATTGTGTTGCTTTATTTTCCACAGTCTTTCATTTCTGGGGCAGTGCCTAACCCTGAGGAGATGCACAAATATGGGGCTAAAATGGAGATGTCACTTAATCATCAAAACAGCTCTGCTGTTCCTGTCGGACTAGAGCACATCTCTCACATTATCTTGGTCCTACGTTTATATTCCCTGTACTGTTTATTTAAAGGTGATCTTTAAATCAACTTTTCCAGATTCTTTTTAGAAAGAAAACATTATCACTTACTATAAATAAAAAGCCCTATCACCTGTTCTGAATAGATAATAAAAATAGGTAAGCATTAATTTGTGTCCCTCTTTTGAGTACAAAGTAGTCCAAATTTCATACTTCAGCCAGCTCTGACTTGGGTGGTTGTACAGAAGGGGAAATCGAGGCTTACTAGCAAAGTCACTTCTGCATTGATGACAGAGCGGCAAACATTTTCTTAATGGGCCAGGTAGTAAATATTTTTGGCTTTTTGAGCCCTACAGTTTCTGTTGCAGCTACTCCACTCTGCCTTCATAGCACGAAAGCACAGACAACAGGTAAATGAATGGGTGTGACAGTATGCCAATTAAACTTTATTTATAAAGGTAGGTGGCATTTGGCCCAGGGGCCATAGTTTGTGGCAACCTGACATAGGGCATCATAAAGCCAGTGAGTTAATAAGTCTGGCTTTGAACCGAGATCAGGTCACTTACAAAACTCAAAGTTATAACTATTATGTTAAAGTTTAAAAGGATCAGGACAGAATTATCAGGATAGTCAATATTTCATCCTATGGTCTTATAACTTCATGAGCACCTTCTGGACTAAGTAGTGTGGACTTAACTGCTATTGAGAAGGTTCTTGTGTGATGGTTAAGAAGATGGGATCAAAAGGCCTGGCTTCAGGGGTTCCCTGGTGGTGTAGTGGCTAGGCTTCTGCGCTCTCAACGCCATGGCCTGGGTTTGATTCCCAGCCAGGGGAACCACCAAAAAAAAAACACAGAAAAACAAAAAAAACAAAAAACAAAACAAAAACAAAAGGCCTGGTTTCAAATTCTGACTTGCTACTTATTAACTGTGTCACCATGGGCAAGTCAATTAACTTCACTGAGCCCCAGTTTCCTCAACTGTAAAAACAGGTGAACCCGGCCTCCCTCAGAATTGTTAAGATTTAACAAGAATGCCTGTGAAGCACCTAGAACATTGTGAAAATTTGGCCACTATTAGTATTAATACAGGATCAGCTAACTTTTTTCTGTAAAGGACCAAATAATAAGTATTTCAGTCTCTGAGGGCCAAAAGGCCACGTACTCCACTGTTGTAGTTTGAAAGCAGCCTAAGCCAATATGTGAGGGCTGTCTGGAAAAAATCCAGCCACAAATGCCTCTGTTTTTTTATAGTACATGTCTGGCTACTTTCTGGACAGCCCTTGTATAATGAATGTGCATGGTTGTACTCACAGGTCATGCAGAGTCAGGCCAGATGTGGCCCCAGGCTATAATTTGCAGACCCTCTTGCTAGTCTGAGGCCTCTTAATCCTGGGAGGTTTGGCTCCCATTACACCCATTTTGTAGATGGGGAAAACCAAGGCAGGGAAACCCTTTACTCTGAGGCCTCGAGGCTTGCAAACATCAGAGCTGCATGCACTTGGGCAGTCTGTGCGATCCCAAGGGCCGCGCGCTGTAGTATGTGTGGGGGCGGGTGGTGGGGAGCCAGAGCTGCGTGCTCTGCCTGCATCTGGGCCTTTACCATATTTCTGCCTCTCCCCTGCAGCCCGCCTCGCCACATCCCTAGAGGGCTTTGACATCGCTTCAGTGCAGCAGCAGCGGCAGGAGCAGAGCTACTTCGTGCGTCTGGGCTCCCTGTCTGAGCGGCTGCGCCAGCGGGCCTACGAGCATTCGCTGGGCAAACTGCAGCACACCAGGCAGAGGGCCCAGGAGGCCCTAGTGCAGCTGGCGCAGGCACTCAGCCTGGTGAGGCCCCACCAGTGGGTAGGGGAACAGCACAGCAGCATTCGCCCTCGTGAACCCTCCCCAAACCCAGTGGCTCATCGCTCACCGTTCTGCACATCCGCCTGAGCTGGGCTCATGGGGCTGTAGTCTTGGATGAGTTTGCAGGAGCTGCTATAGCACAGCCCCATAGTCTGGGCAGCCTAGACAACATTTATTGTACCACAGTTCTGGAGGCTGGAAGTCCAAGCTCAATGACGGCAGTGTGCATTTCTCCTGAGGCCTTGTCTCTTTGACACGTTGATGGCCATCTTTTCCCCATATCCCTCTGCATGTCTGTGTCCTAATCTCTTATGAGGACACCAGCCCTACTGGATTAAAGCCCTGCCTTATGTCCTCATTTTATCTTGATTACTTCTTTAACAACCCGATCACCAAGTACAGTTACATTCTAAGGTCCTAGGGCGTAGGGCCTCAACATGTGCTTTAGTGGGCGACAGTTCAGCCCAGGATAGGTCAGCTGTAGACTGGGCTTCTGGGTGTGGGCTCCCCTCCAGCAGTCTAGCTCAGCCTCTTCTCCTGGAAGTGGTCTCAGAGATGCAGGTGGAGTGAGAGCACGTGAGCACTTTTTTTTTTTTAAGTCAGTTTCATTGAGGTATAATTTACATATGGTAAAAATCATACTTTTAGGTGTATAATATAAAGTAGAACATATCATATCATTGAAATCAAGATTTGGAATATTTCTGTCACCCCAAATGATCCCACCACCACCTCCTTACAGTCAAATCCACCCACCCACCCACTAGGTATTTTATTTTTCTGTTTTCTAAAGAGTTAAATCCCTATTATTTCCTCTTTACTTAACTTTCTCTGCTAAGTATATCTCTTTTTAAAAAAACTTTAATTGTGGTAAACCACATATAACGTAAAATCTATCATCATAACCATTTATAAGTACAGCTGGCTCGGGGGCATTAAGCACAGTCACATTGCCCTGTGGCCGTCCCCACCATCCATCCGCAGAACTTTCTCATCTTCCCAAACTGACACTCTGTCCCCGTTAAACACTAACTCCCCCGCTCCGCCAGCCCCTGGTCCCCACCATCTACTCTCTGTCTATGAATCTGAGTCCTCTGGGGACCTGCTACAGTTGGGATCACAGAGTATTTATCTTTTTGTGTTTGGCTTATGTCACTGAGCAGCCACACTGTAGCACGTGTCAGAATGTCCTTCCTTTTGAAGGCTGATAACATTCCCACTTTTTAAACCTCTGCTTCTCTTCCATCTGTTTGTGTGCACAGCCAGTCACACGGCCATGCCCAGATGCAAGGGGAGGGGGAGAAACAGTCGAAATGGGAGGTCCTACAGAATTTGTGGCCACTGTACCACGGAAAGGAAACCATGTGTAAAAACAGCATCCACCCTCCTTCCTGCCTTTCATCTCAGTTACAAGGAGGACTCCCCAGGCTTCCTCTGGAATTCCCTCTCTCCCTGCATGCTAGGGGATGCACGGGAGGCAGCCTCATTCTCTCTCACCGCTCTTTCTCCTGCTCCAGATGGAAACGGTCAAGCATGGAATTGATCAGAAACTGGTCGAGGATCAGGAGAAACTACACCAGATGTCGCTCAAGTGGAACCAGAAACAGCTCCAGGGCACAGAGGGGGACGCGGCGAAGCCAGAGGTATCCATTGGAGGGGAGGGCATGGGGTGCTTGGGGCCCTGACTTCTCTCTTTACACCTCTGCTGGATGCACCAACCTGCCTAGAACGTTTCCCCCAGCCTCCCTTCCCATTAACTGCCTTCAGGACTTGTCAGTACCCACTCCAGGAAGCCTGCTTAGTTTTCCGCTCTTGGATGTGGGTATTGCTTCTGAACCTAGGACATGAGAGTCATGTGTCTCACTCAACTTGCTAAATCCTAAGCTATGTCTTAAGTTACCTGCAGTCTTGAAACTCTTGAAATCTTTTTCCTCCATCCCAGTGTCCCATCAAACCCTTCATATTCACCCACCTGGCCCCTAGTAACTACTTCTAGCTTTCTCTGGTCCCTCCAATCTATCCCAAGCATTGGCCTCTTGTACCCTGCTCTGACTTTTGCCACCTGTATCATCATTCATCTCATCTTTCATTGAATCAACACCTTCCACAATTCTCATGCCTCATTCTGAATGATACCCACCCCCAGTCTTAGGTTTGTACTACCCCTAGAGCTTCTCAGCATAACCTCTCTGGGCCTTGGTTTCCCTGTCTACAAATTGGATATAGGACCTTCTGTAGGGTTGTTAAGATGAAACGAGCTAAACTTGTACATGAATGTTCACAGCAGCATCATCCACAATGGCCAAAAAGTGGAAACAGCCAGATGTCCATCAATGGATGATGGATAAACAAAATGTGGCCCATCCACACACTGGAACATTAGTCATAAAAAGGAGTGAGGCATTGACACAGACTATGACATGAAAACCTTCAGGGCATTATGTTCAGTTAAAGAAGCCAGGCAAAAAAGGCCACATATTGTATGATTCTATTTATATGAAATATCCAGAACAGGCAAATCCACAAAGATAGGAAGTAGATTTGTGATTGCCAGGGGCTAGGGGAGGGGGGAATGGAGAGGGAGTTCCTTTTGGGGTTGCGGAATGTTCTCAAATTATAGGTGGTAGTTGCAGAACTTTGTGAATATACTAAAAACCACTGAATTGCACACTTAAAAGGGTGAATTTTCTGATATGTGAGTTATATATATAAAATATTAAATGAGTTAATATGTAAACCACATAAATGCTACAAAAGTGATATTTATAAAGATATGAGTATCTCTGTAAATGCACGACTGCTCAGCATTCAGGCCCAAACCGCCAAAACCCGATTCCCATTCCCTAACCATTGAATGCAGCAGCCAGAAGATACAGACATGACCCTGCCAGGGTCCAGAGCCCTCAGAGCATGGCACTCAGGCAGGTCCTGCCTCTTGCCTTCTCCAATCTCTCTGGCTGGGAGAATTTTCAAGGACCTGATCTAAACTGCTATTTCCCTCATCGCTTACAACTTCTACCTAGAAAGTTCTTCCAGACCTCTCTTTTTCTTTAACTTTTTAAGAAATAATTTTTAGATATGAAAATACCTTGTACTTTAAAAAAGTTTCAGTTATTGACATCATTCACATACTGTACCGTTCACCCATTTAAAATATACAATTCAGCGGATTTTAGTATACAGATGCTCCTCAGTTCGTGATGGGTTACATCCAAATAAACCCATCGTAAGCTGAAAATACTGTAAGCCGAAATGCATTTGATATACTAACCTACCGAATATCACAGGGAGCCCAGCCTTCCGTAAACGTGCCCAGAACACTCACATTAGCCTCCCATGGGGCAGAATCATCTCACTGCCACTGCCCAGCGTCACGGGAGAGTATCACACTGCATGTGTGTCGCTAGCCTAGGAAGAGATCCAAATTCAAAATTTGAAGTACAGTTTCTACTAAATGCGTATTGCTTTCTCACTACCATAGTCGAAAAATTTTAAGTCAGGGACTGCCTGTATTCACAAGGTTATATGACTCACCACAGTCCATTTAGAATACTCTAATCACCCCAGAAGGAAGTCCATTCCCCTTCAGCAGTCACTCCCCATCACCCACCCTGGCTCCTAGCACCCCCTGACCCACTCCCTGTCTGTGGATGTCCCTGTTCTGGACACGTCACATACATGGAATCACACACTGGGTGGCCGTGTGTCTGGCCTCTCTCACTGAGCACCGTGTCTGCAAGGTCCAGCCACGTTGTGGCGAGTGTCATGGCTGAGTAACATTCCAGTGCGTGGATGGACCGTGTTGTGTTTATCGATTCATCCATTGATGAACATTTGGGTTGTTTCCCCTTTTGGCTGTTGTGAGTAATCCCCCCTTGAACATTGGGTTAGGTGTTTGTGTGGATATAGGTTTTTATTTCTCTTGGGTCAATATTCAGGAAGGGAATTGCTGGGTCAGATGGTAACTCATGTTTTAACATTTTGAGGAACTGCCAGACTGTTTTCCACAGTGACTGTACCACCAGCCCCTCTGAGGGCTCCGATTGCTCCCGTCCTTGTCGACACTTGTCATTGTCCATCTTTTTTATTCTCTCTGCCCCAGTGAGTGTGAAGTGGTATCTCGTTGTGGGTCTGACCTGAATTTCCCTGATGGCTAATGAAGCTAAACATCTCACGTGCTTATTGGCCATCTGCATGTCTTCTTTGGAGAGATGTCTATGCCTGTTTTTTTCAATTTAACCGGCGTATACGTCATGGTTCAAAATTCAAGGAGCCAGTATTCTGAACCAGCATGCTAGGTGGCCTCTCCAATAGAAGGGTTTTCCAGAGGTCAACGGTAGAAACCTCATTTTCTTTTTCCCAGCTTTGGATCTGGTATACCCCAAACAGCGGTCCTCATGGCCCCCTTCCCTCTCTCCCTTCTTAGCAGGTCGAGTCCCAGACGCTCACCATGTTCCGTGACATTGCCCAGCAGCTGCAGGCCACCTGCACCTCCCTGGGGTCCAGCATCCAGGGGCTGCCCACCCACGTGAAGGACCAGGTGCAGCAGGCTCGCCACCAGGTGGAGGACCTCCAAGCCACCTTTTCCGGCATCCACTCCTTTCAGGACCTGTCCAGCAGCATCCTGACACAGAGCCACGAGCGAATCGCTAAGGCCCGGGAGGGCCTGGACCACATGGTCGAGTATGTGGCCCAGAACATGCCCATCACGTGGCTGGTGGGACCCTTCGCCCCTGGTGTTGCCGAGAAAGCCCCAGAGGAGAAGTAGGGCAGACAGGAAGGGGGCTCCAGGCCTCTGTCCTTCCCAGAGGGGCCAGCGGCAGCACTGGACCCCTTCTCCCCCAGCCTATCTCAGCTGCCTGAGGTCCTCCAAACAGACCAGTCCCTCTCCCTGTCTGAGCCTGAAGGAAGCACATTCGGAGCCTCACTTCATCAGTCATTAGTGCAAGGTTTCTGGAAAAATATTTTCTAGAAGGTTCCGAAATTTTTGTTTTTCAGAAAGTCTCCCCCACCACCCCATTTTTTTTCTTTCAGCCAGGGACATAGCTCTTCTGTCCCACTTCCTTTTCTACATCCTGTGCCCTGGATACCAGTCTTTAGCTAACAGACTTGGACTTCTGGTCTGTGAATTGGCCTCCCCAACAGGGTAGGGGCAGAGCTACCAAGATGAGTCTAGAACAAAGCAGGCTGAGGCCGCCCTGGCTAGCCGTAGGTGCCTGCAGCTTCAGTGTTGCCTTAATAAATTTTACCTGCAGCTAAACACAGGCCGTGTGTGTGTGTGTGTGTACCCAGCAGCTGAGCAACTGCTGGCTCTCTGTGTGGCTCTCTTGGCCTCGTCCTTGTTTGGTTCACAAGGGTATGAATGAGACAGGTCTAGCTAGACCTGCTATTGAACTTGGAGTTGGACACCCAGTGCCTCAGTTGAGGCCCGTGTTGGTTGTCAGCCAAGTGCTCACCACCCTTGCTTGGCCTCGAGTCCTTGAATTTGGTTCTGGACGTTGCGGAGAAGAGCAGGGTGTGAGACAGAAGAGCCCCCTGTGTCATAGGTATGTGGGAGAAGCAAGTGAGAAGCCTGCTGCTTGTCCTGTGGTAGAACTTGCTAGGTGTGTGGGGAACATGTTGTATGACAGGATGACCCCCAGCATGTCCACATCCTAATCCCCAGACCTTTCCATGGCAAAGGGGACTTTGGAGATGGGATTCAATTCAGGATCTGGAGATGGGACATGATCCTGAGTTACCCAGGTGAGCCCTAAACATCATCACAAGGGTCCTTATATAAGAGGGAGGCTGGAGGGTCGGAGTTGGAGATTTGAGAACAGAAGCAGGGATGAACAGATGCTCTGCTCTTTACCTTGAACATGAAGGAAGGGGCCATGAACCAAGGATGCAGGCACCTTTAGCAGCAGAAAAGCCTAGAAATAGATTCTCCCCTGATGGTTCCAGAAGACACCAGCCCTGCTGACACTTTGATTTTTGCCTCACAAGACTCACTTCAGACTTCCGACATCCAGAACCATAAGATGATGCATTTGTGTTGTTTTCAGCCTCCAAGATTTGTCCTCATTGGTTGCAGCAGCTGTAAAGAACTCACACTGAGTGCAAGCAGTTCAAGTGGCTCCTGAACAAAATTCAGCTCGGGATTTCCCAGATCTCTGTCCACTTGTGTCACTGGCCACGTTTCCACCGCTGTGCTGACCTTTACTTAACGACACTGATGCCAAATCCTCTCACTGTGCCCACTCTGTCTAGGGCTGTTCCACAAACTTCACACATAATCTTTTTTAAGCACCACAGCCTTGCAGGTTAGGTATCCCCTTCCCACTTGAAAGATGAAGTAACAGAAGCACCCAACTGGGCAAGGGGTTGCCAACTCAGCCATGTCTGCAGTGCCATGAATCTGTGGCTATTCCATTGATTGCATGTTCCTGATGGCCGAGCATCATTTGCTCCTCGGTGCTGGCCAAGTGATGCTGGACTCCAGCTCAGTAATGGAACTCTACTGGCCACCTCTCTGGTGTGGGACCCTGGGCAGGGGCCTTTACCCCTCTGTTGTTGCCTCTACCTCTCAGTGTTGTCATCTTAAATCCGGCTTCAGCGTACTTTTGGTGCAAAGACTGCATGGGATTGTACATTTAAACAGCATGGTACTTAGGTCATGTCAGGGTCTGTCCCCCTTGGCACAGTGGACATTTGGGGCTGGGTCATTCTCTGGGTGGGGGGCGTCCAGGCTACTTTGAGGTGTTGAGCAGCATCCCTGGCCCCCATTCACTCAATGCCAGGAGAACCCCTCCCCAGTGATGACAACCACCGGTGTCCCCAGACATTGTCCAGTGTCCCCTGGGGGCAGAATCACCTCTGGGTGAGAGCTACTAAGTTAGCTGGTTTCATCCCAAACGCCTATTTTTCTGCCTTTTCCGAGATCAGACAAGATCGGGCGTGTTCAGGGTGGTATAGCAGTAGACTTTTTTTTGCTTTTTGCTTACATGAGTCACTGAGGTTCCCCAAACAGGACCATTAATGTGACAGGGAACAAATCTCTTTGCAGATAGTGTGCTAGGCTACTATTGGGCATTGCTGTGAGTCAGGTACTATTCTGAGCACCTACCTGGTTGGTATCAGCCCCATCCTCATCCTCCAGCCCCTCTGGAGAAATTGCTACTAATCTTCCCATTTTACAGATGGGAAAACTGAGGTAAAAATCAAATAATTTGCTCAAAGTCTCCCGATGGATAAGTGGTGAACCTGGGCCTCAGGCAGGATGGCCTCAGAGTCTCCAAGGGCCTGGCAAGCAAGTTGGGGTTCTTGTCTTCCTGCATCTATCCTGACTTGCTGGAGAAGCTTGGCTAACTGGCTTCCCCTCTCTGCTCCCCTCTGCAAAACAGGGTGTATTAGTTAGCCATTGTACGTAACAAGTTAATACCCACTTACTGGCTTTAAACACATTTTCCCACATTATTTCATGAAGTCAGTTGTGATGTAATTAGAGGGCTGTTTTTTTCATCACAGGCAGCATCCATTCTGCTCTTTTGTGTTCGTTCTGTTCTGGTGGATTAGAGTGTGCAGGCTTTTCATAATAAAAACAATAATGTCAGTGGCCCTGGGAAATCTCACCTATCTTAAAGGGTGGGATGAGAGGAGGGAGCATCTTCTCTTTTGCAAAGTCTGTGACCCACAAAACCTAAATTTTTTACTATGTGATCCTTTACAGGAAAAGTTTGCCAGCCTCTGCTTGAGACCACCACACTGTACTTCCTATTACATCTTACTGCTTAGACTTAAATATGTGTCCCAGTATTTAAAAGTGATGATACGTTTTGCTATAGTGATTGTAAACATCCTTGAGCCACATGTATGATACTAGGGCTAAGGGTGTGGTCACATTGCCAGCAGTAGATATCAATAGCAATATTGGGGGACAGGGAAGTGAATGCTTAGTGCTGGAGCAGTGGGACAGAGCAACACAATATCTGTCCCCAGCTGAGGCACACAAGTGAAAGGGGGACTTGGGCCCGCCCCCAGGCCCACTAGAGAGCTGAAATGACCTGTGCTTTCTCATTAGCAAGGACAGGATAATGTCACTTTCTGCCTGGGGCTCTGGGTCTGATGAGCGAGGATTTACAAAGGCTTATTGAGAAAGCAACATGGAACACCTCCTCTGTGTTCTAGCAGCCCCATTCCTGGGTTTATACCCAAGCTAAATACATGAGCAGATGTTTACACAAAGACTTACCCCTAACTATTCATGGTGGCTTTATTTATAACAGCCTTCAACTGAAACACAACCCAGTGTGCATTCAGAAGAGAACAGATAAGCAAATTGGGTCAGAGACACTGAATATTATGCAGCAAGGAACAAGGATAAATTACCAATATTCATAACCACATGGAGGAAACTCACAGGTATGATATTGAGTGAAAGAAGCCAGACACAAAAGACTCTATTGTCTGGTTTTATTTCAATGAAGTTTAAAGACAGGTGAAACTAAATTTTGATGAGAGAATAGTGGTTGTCCAGTGACTAATGATGGAGAAAGAACCAATAAGGACTTCCGGGGCCTGGAAATGATCTGGGTGTTGGCTACAGGGAGTGCATACATATGCAAAAGTCCACTGAGCTGTCCATTTAATATTTATGTATTTTAGCATCTATGAATTATATATACTTCAACACAAAATAAGAAAATGAAAGTAAGATTTGGTGGTAGATGGGGAAGTGAGCCCTGTTGTTCACTTCCAGGAGGAGTGCAAACAGGGAGTGCTGGTTTGGAGAACAATCGGCAGTATTTAGTAAGAGTCAGAATGTATCTTCTCCACGTCAGAAGGGAAATCCCGAAAGTTCCCCTTCTCAACAGCTTCCCCACAGAAACCCAGTTGACAGGTGTTATTTCCATGTTACAAAGGCGGGAAATTGAGACACAACTCACAGGGCTCACCCTCAGCCCCACCTCACAGCTAAGTGTCACAGTAATATTTGAACCCAGCACTCAGACTTTTCCCCATGTCCTGTGTTCATAACTAGTGCCTTGTAAGGTAGTGATGCCTGTTTTGGGGGACTAGTGGAAGCAAATAGCAAGTCCAATGATGGGGGACTCAATAAATTATGATACAGCCATGCTTAATGAGAGCATAATACACTTAGAAAGAACAAGTTTGGGCTACATATATTGGATTAGAAAAATATTAGAGACAACTGAATAAAGCTAAATATTGATACCATCTATGTCTGGAGTCAGTAAACTATAGCCACTACCTGGTCCACCACCTGGTTTTGTTTTGTTTTTAAATCCTAACTTTAATCACCCCAACTTCTTTTTTTTTTTTTTTTTTTTTTTTTTTTTTTTTTTTTTTTTGCTTTTTGGTATGTGGGTAGCTCCCTGGCTGGGAATTGAACCCAGGCCGCAGTGCTGACAGCGCCAGCGCCGAAGCCTTAAGCCACTACACCATCAGGGAACTCCCCCACCTGGTTTTGTAAATAAGTTTTATGGCACAGCCATGTTCATTTATTGATGTGGTACCTGCTTTCAAGCTACAGTGGTAACATGATAACTGATGGTCTAGCTAGCTCTAGCCAATAACACCAACAGTATTTGCTATCTGGTCCTTTACAGAAAAAAGTTTGCTGACTTCTAGTGGATGTGAATTTAAAAGCCAAATCAGACTGAAGAATACTAAATATCACATTCATGGATAGATGTATATGTGTGCAGAACTGAGGCAATGGGCACCCGAGTGGAGGGTCCCCCTCCCTGGAGCAGGAGGGAGAGAAGTTGGATAGGAATGTGGACCTCAACTGGAATGTTGTCTTTCTTTCATTGAAGAAGCGAGGTGGGCAAGCACACTTGACTGCAGGTAGTTAGATTTATCATCTGCAGCCCAGGGTTTGCCCAGCCCTGTTACTTCCTCTGCATCTCAGTTTTCTCACCTATAAAATGAATACTTTCAAACCTACCTGGAAAGGTTAAGACATGGGTCAGCTGATCCCCAAGATGTGTTGGCATGAGGACAGGCACCAAAAATTGGTAATGGTGGGAAAGGGGTGCGGGGCAGTGGGCCGGGGGTGGGGGAAGACAGGCATGGGAAGGTGAGTTTCATGCCCTCCGCCCCACCTCCCCCAGCTCTGAAGGCCTCAAAGGCTAAGGCCACTTCTTTCTTCCTCCCTGATGCATCCCCAGAGCCTAGATATGTCTGGCACATAGTAGGTGCTCAATAAAATTTCTCCTTCACTGGAGACAGGCACTAAGTAGTAAGGGCCCCCATGAAGGGGAGGGATACACCCATATAATATCCATTTGCATCCCCCTCTCATGAATCTTTAAGTGAACTTGGGCCTATAATCCATGAACTTCTTGAGGGACCTGATGATGGAATTCAGGGTATCCATTACCTGATGGGAAAAACATGCACATATTTATCTTCACTGACTCTAACTAATATTTATCATTCTCTTAATTATTAACTAAGGCAGGACTTGGGACTTTGCTACCAATTGAAAACCACAGGTACTTTCATATCAGATCGCATTGCTGCAGATTGCTGGAAATACAGCTGACATTCATCATGACTACAAAATTACTGTGATTAGTAGATCTTGTTAATTAGTAATGGTGATAAAGGTACATCTCTAAGTGTAGTTTGTTTATTTCGTATACATAGACCTATTTCTTTCCTATTTATTTATTTATGTTATTGTTAGACTTATTGGGGTGACATTGGTTAGCAAGAATTACATAGGTTCCAGGTACATAGATCTGTTTCAAAAGTACTTTTAACGTGATTGTCTCATAAGTATTTAAGTTTTTTAAATTGTTAAAATATACTTAACATAAAATTTACCATCTCAATCATTTTTAAGTGCAAAGTTCAGTGGCATTAAGTCCACTCACTTTGTTGTGCACCTATCAACCCAACATCCATCTCCAGAACTTCCCATCTTCCCAAATAGACACTCTTGTCGGCATGTAGTGTTACTCCCCACCCCCTCCCCCACCCACTCCCTGTCTCTATGAATCTGACTCCTCCAGGGACCTCGAATGAGTGGAATAATACAATGTTTGTCCTTCCGCACCTGGCTTATTTCACTGAGCATAATGCCCTCAAGTTTCATCCATGTTGTAGCTGATGTCAGGACTTCCTTTTTAAGGCTGAACAATACATAGTCCATTGAATCGATACACCACATTTTGTTTATCCATTCATTCAGTGATGGACCACTAATTTGTTTTAAAAAGTATTTTAATAAATGCATTTCAACGTATTGTCCTTAATCTCCTTGTACTTTGTTTTATGAATCTACAAATGGTATTTTGAGAAAGGGCTCCTCTATTTTCCACGCTGACGAAGGGGCCAAACAAAGGCATTAAGAATTTCGGAGGCCCCTTCCTCCATTAAAAAAATAAATAAGTTCTATTTTATGACTGCATTGTTGTAAAGACGAATATAATCCAGGCTGGATTCTATTCTTTTTTTTTTTTTTTTTTTTCTTTTTCTGATTTTAAAGGAAAGGGAAAATCTCCCTAAAAGTATGCTGGGTACTGTGTATTGTGTCTTAACTGTGCCCCATGGACATTTCCACTCTGGGTCCAGGACCCTCAAAATGTTAGGATCCCTGTGAATTCTAAAACGTCGCGTTCAGGAGTTCCCTGGTTGGTGCAGTGGCTTAAGGCTTCGGCGCTGGCGCTATCAGCGCTGCGGCCTGGGTTCGATTCCCAGCCAGGGAGCTACCCACATACCAAAAAGCAAAACAAACAAACAAAAATAATAAAACGTCGCGTTCACAGCTTCAGGATACGCATATGCCATCTTGCTGCTCCTCTTCCAACCACGTGGGTTCCCCGGGTGGCCACGATTCCCCTTCCTCTCAGTTTCGGGGTGTCTTCCCCACTCTCCCAGCCCCTTGTTCGAGTTCCTGGATAGCACTGATCGCTAACGGAGATCATCTCATTTTAAACAGCTGTTCCTTCCTCACTAGACTGTGCCCGCTCCCCCAGGTCAGGGCTTTGTCCTGCTGTTATGCTCCCCAGGGCGCAGCCACGGGAGGTGCCCAAACTTGCCGCCCGGGGCGGCGCGCTGAGCGGAGGAGGGCGGCGCTGCGGGGCGTCCTGGGGACTTTCCCCGTCCAGCTGGGACAGCGTGACCTCACCCCCCTGTTTCTTTCTCCGCCCCGCCGCGGAAGAGGCAGGCGGGGGCTGTGGGGCCGGACCCGCCTGCGCGCCCTCAGCTCGCGCGTTCCTCGGCTGGCACTGCCGCTAGGCCATCCGGCCGCAAACCCCGGCCCTGAAGTCGCCATAGGCTCGGCCGGCCGTCCCCGGGAGCCCGGTAGGTGGGAAGGGTCGAGGCCCGGCCGGGGAGGGGTGCGGGATGTGGCTCCGCGCCGAGGTTTCAGGCCACTGCCCGGCCCCCGGAGCTTCTGGCCAACCTGCGCCGCGTGTTCGGTGCCCCTCTCACGGCTCCAGCTCCCCTCCCCGGTGACCCAGGTCCGCCCGAACCCCCAACCCTGATTTCTCTCTCACCTCGAATTTCTTTCCTGCACCTGAAATTCCGCTCCAGGACCCCAAATTTTTTCCAATCCTTCAGACCTCTCCTAAGCCTCCCAGATCGACCCCTCTTCCCCATTTCTTCCCGTACCCCCACCCCATTTTTCCCTCAAGTTCCTGATTCCTTGCCAAATCCAGGAGCTTTCTCTGCCCCAATCTCTGTTCCTCCTGCCCCCGCTGCACCTCTCCTCAGCCCCTTGCAGGCCCAGAATCCCCACCTTTCCCAGGGGCCCCCCCAGGACCCCCTTCTCCCTCGTCCATGCTGGATCAGCTGAGGTTGGGGCTCTTCGGGAATCTCCAATCCCCCACTCCCCATCCCTTTCCGTGGAGTATGGGGTTGGTACCGGGAGCTACCCAGTACTGTCACTGACACTACTGAGAGCCCAGGTGGCCCCAGGCCATCAGCAGGGCACGCCCCACCCCTGTCCCAATTTCTTCCTTCTTCCTGTGGCTAAGGCAGGACATTAGGGGAAAGGGCACCACAGTGTGCCCCAGGCAGGCTGGAGGTCTGGGCCGTGGGTTTCAGAGTTTGGGAGTGGGAAGGTGGGTGGAGCAGGCTCCTCCAACTGCCTGAGCCTGTTTCCTCCTCTGATGAAGGAGCGTTCATTCATTCTTCAACAAATGTTTATGGAGCACCTACTGTATGCCAGGGGACACAGTTCAGTATGCTGGGCATACAGCAGAGGAACCAAGTAGTGCCCTCATGGAGCCCACAGTTAGAACAATAAGCAAAAACTGTGAATGATCGCAGCAATGTGTACAAAATGCAGAGTGCAGATATTCCCCATAGATTCCCCACTGACCTGGCTTGAGGATTCCTCAAATCCAGGCGTGAGAAGAGGCCTGCACACAGTAGATGCTCAATAAACACTTGTTGAATAAATGCCCCTTCAGTTTCTTATACATTTTTCAAAGGCAGTCTGGTTATGTTCTGCTTTCCAGGTCTTGTTGTAACATTTCGTTATTAGCCAAAAAGAGTGAATTGCACCCCTACTATGTGTCAGTTCTCATGAGAGCAGATTAGACTTAGTGTCTTGTGGAGAGAGGATTCAAGCAGGAGACATTTTTGAGCACTTAGTGTGTGCCAGGTGCTGTTCGTCCATTTGTTGGTTTATTCAATCAAAAGTATTTATTAAGTACCTACTGTGCACCAGTCACTGGAGACACAGCTGTGAACAAGACAGACAAAAATCCATTTTAGGGGTGCTGACTTCAGTAGGAAGCATTGCATATTCAACCAAGTAAACAAGTAAAATCGATAGTGACAGGTGGCGAGAAATTGCAAGGAGAACAACAAGCAGTGAGTGTGAGGAATCAGGGTAGCCAAAGTCTAACTTGGATGAGGAGGTGAGGTGACCTTTGAACTGAGAGCCCAAGGAGGAAGGAGGCGAGGCAGTCAGCTGTGTGGATATCTGGGAGGGTTCTAAACTGAGCTAACAGCTGGTGCAAAGGTGCTGAGGCAGGCTGCAGCTTCCAGTGTTTAAGGAGCATGTGGCTGGATCAGAGGGAGTGAGGGGAAAGTGGGAGGAGGTGATGGCAGGGCCATAACTGAGGTGGGGGTGGGGGTGGAGGGGATCTACAAGGAGGACTTGATCAAATGAATCGTGCCCCAAACAACCTTTGATTACTCCCTCTTGACCCCAAACCAGCTCCTCCCACGTCGTCCCAGTCTCAAGCATTCATGCCAATAGCCCAAATGTCCTCCTTGTCTCCTACTCCCCTGTCTCCAAATTACCCATAAGTCCAACCATTTCTATCCTTCCTGGAGGTCACCACTTGGTCCAGTCTACATCATTGCTTGCCTGAACCAATGGCCACCTCCACCTTGGTCCCCAGCACCCCTGCTACAGTCCTTACCCTCAATATTCCTCCCTGCAGTAGCCCCTCTGGCCTGTGAGTCCCTGAGTCAGGTTCAGTCCCTTCTTTGCTCACAGCCCTCCAGGACGCCCACCCACATCTGGCTAAAAGCCCAAGTCCTCCCCACGGCCCACAAGGCCCTGCACCTCACTGCCCTCACCTGCTCCCTCTCCCCACCTCACTCACTCTGCTCCAGCACATGGGCCTCCTTCCTGTTCCTCCAACACACCAGGCACGATCCTGCCCCAGGACCTTTGCCTGAATTATGTATAATATATATAATATATATGACATATAATATATTTAATTAATATATCCACTAGACCGGTAGCTCCGAAAGGGAAGAATCTATTGGGTTTTTTTCTTCTTCTTTCCTGGTATCTTCAAATGTCTCCATTACATGATAGAAGCTGAAAAATCACTTTTGAATGAATGTATACTATGTATGTATCCCTCCCTTTTCCTTACACACTTCATTTATTTGCAATGCAACAAATAGCCTTAGAGATTTTCCTCCACGGATGGCACACTGGCCCACTTTTATTTTATTTTAATTTATGTATGTATGTATGTATGTATGTGTGATGTGTGTGTATGTATTTGGTGGTTCCCTGGCTGGGAATCAAACCCAGGCCTTGGCGTTGAGAGCACCGAAGCCTAGCCACCCAGTTTTATTTTTAAGCTCACGGGGTCTCTTTAAAGTATTTGAATTGATCTCCAACTTGGCAAAACTTAGCAGCTTCCTGAAAAATCTGAATTCCTGGCTTCTCTTCAAATATTAGCAGATGTGGTCCCTCTGAGTCCATTTTCCTTCACGGCAATACCCACCAGTCAAGGCCACTGCATTCAAACACATCCAGGGGTTTTCTGGTCCCCCCTCATTGGGGTAAAAGATCAAGTCTCTCTGATGCCCACATGGCCCCGCACGACCTGTCCCTGTTCCCTTCCTCCCTCCCTTCCTCCCTCTCTCCCCCTCACTTGCTCTGCTGCAGCCACACCTACCTCCTCTCTGTTCCTTCAACACCAGGTACAGTCCTGCCTCAGGACCTTTGCATAGGCTGTTCCTTCTTCCTGGAACTCCCTTCCTCCAAATGACCCCATGGGTCACTCTCTTCACTCACTGAAGCGTTACAGTGTTTAAAACTGTAAACACTCACCCCTGATTCTGGGCTCTCATGACCCCACTTCCCCCTGTTATGTTTCCCCATGGCATTTATCACCAGCTGATACACTAAGAGTTTCACTCATTTATGTGTTCGTCTGTCCCCTGCACTAGAAGGTCAGCTCCATTGTTTGGCTCTCTGCCCTTTGCCCCTCCCGATCAGCATTTCATCATGTCAGGCCGCTTCCATTTTTGAAGCAGCCAGACAGCCACTGGCTTCCTCACATCCTTCCCCCCGACACCATTCATCTCCTCTTCCCCACTCCAGTTAGGCGTAGTGCCGGCACGCAGTAATGGGTAGTTAGCACACCCCGTTAGCAGTGCTACTTATACCAGTTAGCTACTGTTGTGTAACAATTCACCCCAGAACTTCGTGGCTTAAATCAAACAACATTTATGATTGTACAGTTTCTGAGTGTCAGGAGTCTGGGGGTGGATAGGTGGATGATTCTGTCTCAGACTCCCTCATGAGGTCACAGACAAGCTGTGGCTGCCTCAACTAAAGACTTGACTGGGGCTGGAGTCGATGGGCGTCCAAGCTGGCTCCCTCACGTGACTGGTGGTGGGAGGCCACAGTTCCTCACTACGTGGTCCTCCCCAAAGGGCTGCTTACATTGTAGCTTACCCCCAACAGCATGACAGAGAGAGTGACCAAGAAGAAAGCCAGTCTGTTTATAACCTGATGTCGTGAATGACACCCCATCACTTCTGCCATATTCTCTCAATCACAGAAATCAATTCTCGCACAATGTTGGAAGGGCTACCCAAGGCTATGAATACTAGGGTGTGAGGGTCATCAGGGCCATCTAAGAGGCTGACAACTTTCCTTTCAAACATGTATTGAGCACCTACGGACTTCCAGTCAATGGACTCAGAACTTCCCATGCATTAACACAACTCAGTTCCCTGAAACCATCGCATAAGTGGGTTTATTATTATCCTAATAGGCAGTGCATTCCTGTGGTTAGGCATACAACTCTGGAGCCAGACTGCTTGGGCTCAAATCCCAGCTTTGTCACTCACTGGCTCTGTGACTTTGGGTGACTCACTTTCTTCATCTGCAAATGGAGAAAATAGTAGTGTCTACCTCCTGGGTGACACCAGGCAAATGTCGGCTGCTATTGTCTTGCAGAGGAGGAAACAGAGGTGGTGGAGGTGACACATCTTGCTCAAGGTCCCCCTGGTAGGACATGGTGACCTTTGAAGGTGGGGAGGCAGGGGTGTCTGGCTACCTCCCAGAGTTGCCCCCTTTCTGGTTGTAACTATATGTTTCCTGCTTCCTGCAGGTCTGCTCCGGGAGTCCCCATGACACCTGGCACAGTGAGTCGGTAGGGGACGCCAGGTGTGCAGGAAGGCAGGTGGTGTGGAACATGCCTCCTCCAGCCAGTGCTTCTCCTACGTCGGAGGCCACGCCCACCTGTGCCCATGGCATGCACGGGTCCGTCTCTCTCCGGTGCCTTTGACATTCTAGCTGCAGCAGGTCAGGACAAGCTCCTGCGTCTTAAGTACAAGCTGAAGACCCTGTGCTTGGGATGCCAGGGAGCGGACCTCCTATACGCCATGGTGCTCCTGACACTGGGCCAGGAGACCGAGGCCAGGATCTCCCTGGAGGCCCTAAAGGCAGACGCGGTGGCCTGCTTTGTGGCCCGCCAGTGGGCCGGCATGAACTGCAGTGCCAAGGTCCCGGGGGATCCCCCAGACATGTCCTGGGGTGTTGCCCGGGTATACCACCTGCTTGCTGAAGAGAAGCTGTGCCCAGCCTCAATGCGGGATGTGGCCTACCAGGCAGCCCTCCAGGCTTTGAGCTCCAGGGAGGACCCCCAGCTCAGGGAGCTTCAGGAGGAGGCCCGAGACCGGTGTGGGTGGGACATTGCTGGAGACCCAGGGGGCTTCCAGCCCCTCGACTCTGATCTGGGCTGCCTCCCACCATCCTCCAGAACCTGCAGCCTTCCTCGACCCATCGAGGACTCCTTGGGCTGGAGCAGGGGAGGCTCCCTGAGATCCACCGGCAGCCCAGCCTCCCTGGCCAGCAACTTGGAAATTAGCCAGTCACCCACCATGCCCTTCCTCAGCCAGCACCGCAGGCCCCGTGGGCCCAGCAAGCTGTGTGATGAGCCCCTGGACAACCCGGGGCCCAAGCCTATCCCCATGGGTGGCCAGGAGCCCGAGGAGATGAGCTGGCCCCCATCGAGGGACATTGCTGACACTCCATTGGCACCAAACAGCCCAACCCCTCAGCTTCCTGAGGTAACCCTAGATGCAAGCCCTGCTGGCCTGTCTGACCCCTCTGAAGCTTCAGGTACCAGCACTCACTACCCAGTGGAATGCACGGAAGTGTCACCAGCTCTCAGATCTCTCCCCTCACCCTCCAGAAACCCCCGCCCGGTCAAGGACCAGGTGCCAGAACAACTTCCTATAGAAGACACCACTTCTCTGACAGCACAGCCATGCCCACCGACTCCCTCGGCCCCGAAGACGTCTCCTCCCTGTCCTTCTCCTCCCTGTCCTTCTCCTCCCTGTCCTTCTCCTCCCTGTCCTTCTCCTCCCTGTCCTTCTCCTCCCTGTCCTTCTCCAGCGACCCCTTGTTCGGCTCACCCACCCTCCTCGAACCCATGTCCCCCTTCTCCTGAGTTGGAGTCATCGGAACAGAAATTCTATAACTTTGTGGTGTTGCACGCGAGGGAGGACGAGCACATTGCCCTGCGTGTCCGGGAGAGGCTGGAGGCTATGGGTGTGCCCGACGGGGCCACCTTCTGTGAAGATTTCCAGGTGCCTGGGCGCGGCGAGCTGCGCTGCCTGCAAGACGCCATCGACCACTCGGCCTTCACCATCCTGCTGCTCACTGCCAACTTCGACTGTCGCCTGAGCCTGCACCAAGTGAACCAGTCGCTGATGAACAGCCTCACGCGGCACGGGCGGCAAGACTCCGTGGTCCCTTTTCTGCCCCTGGAGAGTTCCGCCGCCCAGCTCAGCCCTGACACATCCAGTCTGCTCACCGGCCTGGCGTGGCTGAACGAGCACTCCCCGATCTTTGCCAGGCAGATGACCAACACCTTCAAGCCCCAGAAGCTGCGGGCCTGCAAGGCCACCTGGAGGAAGGAACAGGACACTCGGGCCCTACAGCAGCAGCGCCAACACCTGGAGGGTGAGCGGCAGCAGGCAGCCGCGTGGAATGCCGCCTGGTCAGCCTACCTCCAGACCTACTTGTCCTGGCAGACGCAGATGGAGGAGCTCCAGGCAGCTTTCACGAGCCACATGACATTTGGGACTCATCTGCCCCCTGGGGCTCAGGTGCCCTATGGGGGCCAGGGGCCCCTAGGAGCCCAGCCACCCTTTCCTACCTGGCCTGGCCATCAGCCACCGCCCCTGCCTCCATGGCTGGCTGGCAGCCCCCCACCAGCCTTCCCGCAGCCCCCACCCTTCCCACAGGTCACACCTGTGACCCCTCAGAGCCCTGGGCTACAGCCCCTCATTATCCACCATGCACAAATGGTGCAGCTGGGGCTCAACAACCACATGTGGAGCCAGAGAGGGACCCAGGCACCTGAGGACAAGACACAGGATGCAGAATGACCAAGTGATGTACCTGATAACCTTAACCTTCAATCCCCTTTGGGCTGGACCTTGGAGACCCCCCATTTCCATGGAGAGCAGTGAACACGGGGTCACTTGCTATTTTCAGGGGGCATTGCTCGGGACACCTTCATGTCTTAGGAAGTCATGCAAAACGATCCCTGATGACTTTCCAGCAGGGGCCAGAATTGGACGTGGTGTTTACAGACTCTCTCTCTCCCCCCCCCCTCTCTCCCCCCCACCCAAGGTGGTGGTGGTATTAGTACGATGTTTTAATTATAATAAATATTTATTGACTGCTTCTCAAATGCTGTTCTCGTCTTGGAGATCTCTGCTCAGCAATATGTTAAGATAAAAATGTGACTACTGTTCCCAAAGAGGGGAACTGGAAAGTAGAACCTCTCTTCTTCCCAGGAATGGCATTAATCAGAACTTTGCATGCATTTTCTCATTTCATTGACCAGGACAGAGTCACCTGGCTCCTCTCCAGCTGCAAGGGAACTTGGGAAATGCATCTTCCAATGTGCCATGTGCTTTGCTAAAAATGGTTGTAATACTAGAGGAAGTGGAGAGAATGACTCAGGGGATATTTAGCCATTCTGCTTTCTTGAGGAGGAAGTCAGCCTTGATGCCCCCACGAAGACTGGGCTGAGATCCCACCGGGTGACTTTGGGCAAGTGTCTTGGTCTCTCTGAGTCTCTTTTCTCATCTGAGCAGTGGGTTTATGATTGCAGTGTTTCAAGGTTGTAAGCAGACCGTACAAGATAACAGTGAAACATCAGGGACAGTGTCAGGGCTCATGAACTGAGTATGCCTGGCAGGGAAGGGATTCATCTTTTCTTGAGAAGAAGAATCAATGTTTGTTGAGCACTCACCACTTCCTGGTTCTGGAGGCTTTAAATATCTAAACATTTTAGGGAGTTCCCTGATGGTGTAGTGGCTTAAGGCTTCGGTGTTGGCGCTGTCAGCGCTGCGGCCTGGGTTCAATTCCCAGTCAGGGAGCTACCCACATACCAAAAAGCAAAAAAAAAAAAAAAAAAAAAAGATTTAAAAAAAAAAAAAAAATATCTAAACATTTTAATCTCCCAAAATGCCCACCCACTGTAGAAGTTTCTATGGTTAGGCCCATTGTATAGGCGGGGAAAACTGAGGCCCAAAGAAGTGAATTCTGGTCCTGAAAGTCACGTGGCTCTGAAGTAGGAGATTACATTTGAAGACGTTCAACTTCCAAGGAATGAAATGACGCAGGGCCCAAGAAGGACGCATTTGAGCTTGCTGAGCCAGCTACCTGAAGGCCCCTCCACCCAACTGCCTGATTTGAACACTGACTTTGCATGAGCTTTCCACCAGTGCCTGCAACCCCAAAGGGTGAGCCTGGTATGAGTCACCCAGGCTGTCATGCACCACTTGGTATTTCAGTGGCTGACTCAGATTTTGCCAGGGCTCTGCTCCTGGCCTCCCAGCCATGATGAAGTGAAACCTGGGGAGGAAAGCCTGAGATTAGATTCTGGGTTGGGCTGGGGTAGGACGGCATCCTGGAGACAGGGTTTTAAATGACTAGCGCCAGCTGCAAATAACTGGACAGTGGCCATTTGCTCATCTGACCAACATTTATTGTGGCTTTCAGTGTGCCAGGATTTTCCCAGGCTCTGGAGTGCAGTAGGGGAAGATGTGATCATCTCTTGCTCTCTTCTCAGTTGGAGGCGAGGAGAGGGAGCAGTTGTATGAGTCATCAAATGAGGAAGCAAGATAATCTCAGAAAGCAGAGACTTAGGAAGAAATAAACCGGGTGAGGTGATGGGAGTGTTTCAGGAGAGAGAACTTTGGCCCAGGAGGGAGGGCCTCTCTGAGGAGATGGTGTTGGAGCCAAGACCTGGAAGAAGAGAAGGAGCTGGCCATAGAAAGAACCAAGTGGGATGGAGTGGAGATGGTCTTCTGGGCAAAGGAAAGAACCAGTGCAAATGTCCTGGAGTGGGAATTGTTTGGCCTGTTGGGGGAACAGCTAGGAGGTTCCTCCCATGAGACTGCTGGAGAGTGAGGGAGGAGAAGATGAGGTCCAGGAGAGGACGAGACTGGCTGTGCAGGGCCTTTTGGGCCACGTGGAGGACTTGGGCTTCCCCACCTCTCTCAGAGTTAGGAGCCCTGGAGGGCACACACAGGAGGGCACACACAGGAGGGCACACACAGAGAAGCGACAGGACGTGGGTGCTCACAGGCTCCCTCTGGTGGCTGCGGTGGGGGAAGCTAGGGAGTGAGGGTGGGAGCTAGGGGACTAGGGGACTGAGCTCATTTCATTCTCCCCGCAGCCCCAGGAGCTGAACACTATCATTGTACCCAATTTACAGATGAGAAAACAGGCCCACAGAGGTAAAGTCACTTATCCAAGGTCACACAGCACATAAGTAGACTTCAGGGGCGGGGGAAGGAGCCAGGCCCCTCTCTGCTGGATTCTAGCCCATATGGCCACTGAGCAGCCTGTTAATTCATTGCCTCCATTTTTTAATTCTTTGAAATATTCTTGTTCATTTCATTATTTGTCTTTTGTTTGTCTGTTTGTTTTTTATAGTGGTGAAACAACGAGATAGTTTATTGAAGAGAAAGTACACTCCAAAGAGGTAGGAGCAGGCTCCAGCAAGGAGAGTGGCTCAAGAACCATTTCGTTATTGGTTAATTTGTGGTTTCTCCACCACATCCTGTCCACTCAGAGGTCTGGGGACAGATCTGTCACCGCAGTGTTTTCAAAAGCCAATAGAGGGTGTGGCACACAATAAGTGCTTGATGATTGAACCGTTTTGATAGACAATTACTGAGCACCTGCTATGTGCAGGCCTATACTGGGCTCTGGGGACACATGAAGTTCACTGGGTGGGCAGTGACTGGGGACAATGTACATGCATCCATCCACTTATCCAGCCAACATTTACTGAGCCCCTACCATGTGATGACTGAGTGGTCGCCCCCTGCAGTGATCCAGGACAATCCCATTCTGGCCTTTCCAAGTGCATGATCCAGTGACAGAGACAGACAGTTATGGGGTGATCAGGACTGAGATAGGGAAGAGTAGGGGCTGCTGGAGCCCAAAGGAGATCCTTGGCTAGCCTGGGGGGATTGAGAAGCTTCTGGAAGGAGGAAGGGAGCTGAGACCTGAGCAATGAGCCATAGGCTGGGGAAAGTATTCCTGGAGGTGGGCAGAGCATGGCAAAAACCTGCAGGGGAGACAGCGCAGGATAGGGCAACTCCAGGGGGGATGCAACTCCCTAGCGTTGGGGGCTCAGCCACAATTCCTGCTGTCCCAGTGCCCCCTGGTGGCCACTACCAGCTCCGAAGCCAGCCCGCCCCACATGCCCACACGGGCCTGGGTGTTTCCTGGGGAAGTCCCAGTGTTCCCTCTGGGCCAAATAGCCTTAAAGATAAACTGTGAAGTGTGACTAAATAACAGATTATTTGTTTTCGGAGGTCAATAGCTGTGTCTCTGCTTTCGGAGATGGTTAGGTAAGGGGTCTCCCACCCTCTGGGCTCAGAGAAAGTAGTGCTTCACTCACTGTCACACAGCACGTGCCCGGCTGTGGCTTGGCTTGGGCCAAAGAGGGGTTGGGTAGTGGGGGCTGAATTTGAATTTCACACATTCTACATCTCTAGGGCAGTCTGGTTGTCCCACTACCTGGCAAGACCTCCCCTTAGCCCCACCTTTCCCCTCAACCAATATGGCACTACACACAAATGTGCAATCAACAAATGCATACTTAAAATTATTTTCTGTTCAACAGGGAATGATTTCCCATGGTTCAAAATTCAAATGTAACCGAAGAGGGAGTGGGATAAAGTTGCCCTCTCTTCCCTGACCCCAGTCACCCAATTCTGTTCCCAGAGACCCTAGTGGGACTGATTTGTATCGGGTCCCTGCTCACCCCCCAGTGTTCTTTCCCTGAAGTAGCCAGAGGGTGCGTGAGCATCCAAGTTAGTCCTATGCCCCCTCTGCCCACAGCTCTATAAGTCTCCCACCTCCCTCTAGGTAGAAGCCTAAGTTCTTTCCATGACCTATGTGGCTCTGCACAACCTGCCCCCGTCCCCTCCTGCCCTCTCTTCCTCCCGCTCTTCCCCTCATTTACTTTGCTCCAGCCACACGAGCCTCCTCTCTGATCCTCCAACACACTAGATCTGGTCCTGCCCCAGGACCTTTGCACAGGCTGTTTCCTCTGCTTGGAATGCCATTCACCAGACACCTACACAGCTCCCTCCTCCAAATCTTTGCTCAAATGTCATCCTCTCAATGGGAGCTTCTGAGCACCCCATTTGAAATTCATTTACAATCCTACACAATCGCCCCAATTCTTGCTCTATTTTTCCATGACACTAAGAATTTTTGGACAAATTTTTTAGTCACTTATTCATTCTGTACATGGTCATCCACCTTCTCCATGAGGATGTGAATTTTCTCTGTTGACTTCACTGCTGGATCCCAGCACCTGGCACACAGCAGGAACTCAATAAATTAATTTGAATTACTGCTTAAGTCTGTTTTTTTTTTTTTGTTTGTTTTTATTTTTAAAACAGCCTCTTGATTCCATATTCCCTTTCTGCATGTTGGCAGGCAGTTCACTTATTCCATCATTTGTTCATTTTTTCATCGAACAGTATATATTGAGCACCTATTGTACACCGGGATGGTTTCAGGTTTGGGGGACACGGTGTTGACTAAAGCAGACACTGTTGCTGCCCTCATGGGGCTCAAAGCCCTGTGGGGGAGACAGACACAAGACGAAGTGGTTACGACCTGGGTGGTCCCAGGTGTGATGCGGAATGCAGAGGGTGCTGGGGTGGTATCCGGAGGCTTCCTGGAGAGGGCACTCCAGGGAGGAAAGGGTGCTCCCAGCGGAAGGTACAGCCCAGGCAAAGGTGCTGTGATGGGAGAGAGCTTGGCGCCTCCAAGGGACGAGGGGGAGTCAGTGGGGTTGACCGAGGTACAGGACTTGTATCCCCCTGGCCTGGAGAACAGGATGCTTCTTTTATTTGTGGGGAACCAATGCTGCGATGAGCATTCAGGGCCATCAGAGGGCGCAGTTGGACAGTGTTTCCAGCCTCTCTCCCTGCCAGGAGCTGGAATGGGGGTTCCTGCCAAGAGAGCCCCTAGAGGCTGGGACCCTCGGAGATTGCCAAGTTCTGAGCCAGCCAACAGCCTCCTCTCCCAGCTTAGAGCCTCCGTAAATCACACAGCAGCCATATAAAGCTCCCCACTAACGGGGCCTTTGGAAATTGTTCAGTCTATGCTGGAGCCCAGAGCCCTGAGAGGGCAGACGCACGCCTCACTTAGGTCACAAAGCAAGTCCTGGCCCTTGCCCAGCCTACACAGCACCTCCCCCCAGCCCGGAGTGCCCCCGGTGGGGATCTTTTATTTTTAACCTGGTCAGTGGACATGGCCTTATTATAGCTTTGGGAGGCGCCAAGGGTTTCCAATTTCCAAGGGAAGTTACAAAAAAGCAAACAAACAAAACCAAAAAAACCCTGTTTTCTTCCCAAGAAGCTGCCTGAGACCACTCAGGGGAGCCCGGCCCAATCTTCTCTTCTGCAAGGCTCCCCTAGGCTCCCTCAGGCCCCTCACCAGGCTCTGTGCATGTCCCCATCCCTCTTCTCTGCTTACCCCTTGCTGAGTCCCAGAGTCCCCTTTTGTCATAAGGGGTGTGATGCTCTCTGGCTTCCTCCCGCTGATTCCCAAACTTTGCATACCTGGCTACCACGATTTTTATTGGTCAGCTGCCCTTTTTGTTAATTTCTTTTGTATTACTTGAGTCAATTTGATAGTTTTCTTTACATGGGCTTTAAAATAAACTTTTTTTTTTCCTCCTGAAATTAGGGTGGTTACACAGTAGACTTTGAGACTATACTAAAACCACTGAATTGTACACTTTTACTGAATTTTATCTCAGTAAAAAAAAAAATTGTATAAAATATGAACTCATCTTTATTTTTAAACTTGGGTCATCTGCAGTATTAGCCTCTGGGAACTCACATGTTGGGGTGGGTTAGCCAAGCTTTGTTCCTTAGGACACATTCAATAAAATACATAACTATTAAAAAATTTAGAAGTTCATCCATGTATTTATGTACAACTGGGCTTGCAGACAGTAGGTGCCTTACTGTGTGCCAGGATGTTTTCATGGGTCAGTTCATTTAATCTTTCATACAATGCTGAGGCATCTGCTGCCATTACCCTATTTTACAGATGAGGAGACTGAGGCTCATGGAGGGGAAGTACTGTCCGCAAGATCAGGCGGCCTGTGTCCTGACCACTGTTCCACACTGCCCAATGAGCATGCTTGTTCTCTGAAAGAGGAAAGTGGACAGAATCAGAGAGAGGATTGATGGCCTGAGGGCCAAATCCAGTCATACCCCCACCCAGCAACTGTGCGTTTCATTCCACTATTGTTTCAATAAAACAATATTTATTTTGTAAATACATACAAAACTGGAGCTGGAATTGGCCCATGGGCTGTAGCTTGCAGACCCCAGCCTTAGATCACTGGTTCTCTATTTTCCTCTCTTCTGAACACTTAAAGCTATGCATTTCTCCCTAGCATTGCTTTAGGTGCATCCTACACGTTTTCGTATGTTGTGTTTCATGCTCGGTTCAAAATATTTTCTAGTTTTTTTGTGTGATTTCTTCTTTGACTGAAGCTTGGTCACAGCTACCCACCTGCCTGTGTTAACTATTGGCCCTAAGTGACATCTGAATTTGAGGTCCTTTAGAAGTTAATGCTTCAACAACTCAAAGGCCTACCTTCCCTGGGACTGAGAGCCTTCTGTTTGTCAGCAAACACTGACTGAGCGCTTACTACATGCCAAGTATTTTCCTGGGCACCGACTACACAGTTGTGACTGAGGCAGCTATGGTGTCCCCGAAGAGTCCACCTAAGTCTAGAAGTCAGCTCCATTTCCCTTGAGCCCATTAAACAGCCCCACCATCCATCCACCTACTGACTCTGGCCCAACACCTTCTCTTGATCCCTATTCTCCAGCCCAAATTAACAGCTCTTGCCTGCTCAGCTCCAAAGTAGATCTGAAATCTGTCCGCTGCTCTGTCCATGGCATGACTTGGTCCAGGCCCCTTCTCCCCAGTGCTCACTGGGATACGGGCACAGCTCTCTCCGCCCCCTTGGTCTCCAGACCCACCCCTTCAATCCCTTCCTCCAGCCTCAGCCAGAGTAATCTCAAAGTTTAAATCAGGTCCCTCCTCTCCTTGGCATGAAGCTGCCACAGCTGCCCATCTCCCTAAGGACAAAACCCGAACAGCCTAACGACCCTGCACCACCTGCCTGGGTCCCCCACCTCCTCCTGCTCGTTTTGCTCACTTTGATTGGCCACATAGGCCTCCTTGCTCTTCTTAGAATAAGCCATGAGTTTATTTTATTCAACAAGTGCTTAGAGAGCTACTGTGTCAGGTTTCTTTTAGGAACTGGGCACACAGCAGGAAATGAGCTTGTGCAGTTGGCATTCTAGGAAAGGGACACCACTAACAAAGGAAACACATACAGAAAAAGAATTACAGTATAGGGGTTAAGGTTATAAGGATTGAGAAGGAAATACACAAAGATGTGGTGTAGAATGCCTGGGGCTGTGCTTTTGCTGATCTGGAAGGGCTTCCTGGAGGAGGTGACATTTTAGCAAGGTCATTGCTCCATGGGCTTTTAGTAGAGGATATTAGGGCATAGGGCAGGGGGAGAGGGTTGCACTGGGGGATCTCAAATATCTTCTTCAATGCCTACGTTCACTGTCTCTTCTATAACGTTCAAGAACCTTTCTCCCCCCACCCCCAGAGGAAGGGTGGTGCTGCCCACATTTGGGCTGGGTCTTGCCTAGCATGTTGCAGCAAACACTCAGTGGAGCCACCATCTCTGTCCAGTCCTAACAGAATCTCCCACAGGAATCTACACCCTCTCACCAGGGACATGGAACTAGTGCCTTGCTGTGCCAGCAGTCCCAGGGGCTGGTCATCTCACCTTTCCAGACTGTGATGTGATTCGGAGCTGTGCTATCTTTAACTTTGGGCTGGGACACTCCACTCCTCTCCCCGTAAACACAGCTCAGATGACAGTGCTGGAATCCTGTGGGGGAAGTGGGCTCTGTGCACGGCCAAGCCATCAGGGCCTGCTCCGTGTCCACTGCTCTGCCTCAAGTAGCCCGAGGAGGACTGGAACTCCAGGAGGTGAGGCATTCATCCATTCATCCATCCATTCACTCAACACATGGGTGCTGAGGACACAGCAGTGACCAAAAGGACACAGCAGTGACCAAACACCCTCACAGGGCTCTGGAAGATCTGAGAACATTAAGCAAGTAGAAGAACGCAATGAGAACTTCAGGCCCTGACTTCAGTTCTGTGGAGGCAGAAAGTAGGGTGGACGGTGAGGGAATGGGAGCAGTGGCTCTCACTGGTGGGGTTGGTTGCATGCTTCTTAGTAAGCTTGGGCAAACCCCTTCCCCTTTGTGAGCCTCAGTCTGCTCAATTATCAGTGATGTGGGTCATCATCCTGGCTGTGTGTCCTTGAGCAGCCCATTTGGCCTCTCTGAGCTTGTTTCTTCACTGATAAATGGCAGGTTAATAATTTTATCATTGTAGAGGGGGCTTTTTGCCATTCTCCATGGCATCTGTGCCTCCATTTTTATAGCAACTTCAATTTCACTTGCAACATTTTGGGGAGGTGGGCTCCTCTTCCACCCCCCACCCCTGGGTTACTGATTGGTCCAATTCAAGTGAACTTCAGAACTCTGGCTGGCAGAAAGATGCCTTCCATCCTGCTGCCTGCCGTATCTGGGACCCTGGAGGACCCAGATCATTCCTAACAGTTCTGAGCAGCTCCAACAACCCTCACCTGAAAGCAGCTGGAGGTTTTACGATGACTTTCACTGGGAAGTCTGAGCTTGTGAAGGAAGCATCTGGCACCCATCAGTTTTCCTGATGAGTCTTATAAAACCTCTTAATAGCCTCAGTACTCCCCACTTGCAAAAGAGATATGACACCTACTTGACAGGGCTATTGTGAGCGTGGTGCCCACTTACTTACGTAGAATGGGGTTAGCAGACAGTCAGGGCTCACAGTATTAATGCTTTTACTAGTGTTACGTGTCTCCAAGCAGAACCTGGCTCTGAGAGCATCAGCCGATTTGAAACCCTCTCCTTCAATGCAAGGATACATTCACACCGTAGATGAGTGTGTTGGCTGTTAACAGTTGTTTGGGCCCCAGTGAAACCAGAAGACGGAGACCTCTCCAGCCCAATGCACTACTGGAGGTGCAATGTCACCATAGCAAGGCCTTCCCCACTGCCACAGGTGAGACCACAGTGAGATTGAGAATAATGGCTCAATCCTTACCCGCTACAGGGGCTTGAGACATGCCCGGCACACACTGGACACTAGGGGAACTCAATGACCACCTAATGGGGCAGAACTTTCGGAAAGGGGTTACGACGTGCTGATGTAGAGAGAAAATCAAAATTATACAAGTGAATAAGATGGCAGGAAGAAAATAAAAAGGTGGGGGAGGCCCAGATTTTCTTCCTAAGCCATAACCAGTCCCAGGAAACCCATCGAGTTTATGGATAGACCTCTTGGGCCAGAACATTCCACCGAATCCATCAATGGGTCTGAGTTAGGAGGACTTCCTGTCTCCTTCCTCGCCTTTCAGGAGGGTCAAGCCATCCTCTTTTCTGTGACAAACCTACTGCAAAGTGAGGTTTGGACTAAGTCAGTGGTCTTCAGTGATATGCCATTCCTGAATGAAATCTTACAGAGCCCCCGCACACAAACAGAAACTCCTCTAGTTAGAGATGGCCACCCAAGGGCTGGTCCTTTTATGTGGGCCAGCACCCTCTTCCCACATTCTCCCCTGCCTACTCCAGCAAGGAACTGTCAGGTGGTTCTATTTGTTGTCTTTTATTAAGTCAATAGACTTAAATATTAGCACCAACACTCACAAGTTAAACGGCCTCATTTCTTTATTCCGTGTTTTGGGACAGTAGCTGCATTTCCCGCCTCGATGGAAGGTAACACCTGGTCTTGGAAATAAATAACATCCTAACTAACACTGCAAATCCACACGAGAACGAGTTTTCTCAGGTCAGAAGATCCAGGGACCTGCTGTGGCTTACAAAGGCCTCCATGTAGCTGCCACTCGACGAGGCTGTGGGAGAGGTGTGGAGTAAGGATGCCACTGTCCTGAATGTGACCTTTCTCCTGAGCTTCTGTCCCCTTCTGCTATTCACTGCTCTCCAAACAGGACAAGAACAGTTTCTTTCTGCCCGCCAGGGTGTATACAGTACTGCTCCTGTGAAAAAAACCTCCCCACAGTATGTTCTCCAGCACAGGCACTGTGTACCGAGTGATGGGAAACCAAGAGGTCTCAGCATTCGGCGTCTCATCCAGGCGACTTACTAACGCACTTAGGATCTTCTCAGGAAGCCCTGGACTCGGGTCCTTGAGCAGCACTAAGAGCGGCCACGCCCACAACAAAACTGCATTGTACCGGAGGTGTGGGGCTGAAGCGGCCGGCAGCTGTAACTCAGATCTGTGAAAACCAAGCCTCAAACCAACTTTGCTAGTTCTTACTCAGTGGGAAACTCATGCCAAGCTCAGCTCCTTGGGCATTTGGCCTGATTCTTATTTAGAAAAAAAAAATCTTCTCTAATGAGGATGGGAAGAGGCCCAAGTAAAAGGCAAATGAGTGAAGTTTTAAGAAATGTACAGTCACTAGCATTTTAGGGCTCAATACCATGGTCTACCTCTCTTACCAAATTCTTCATACAATAAAGCTCGCTCTTGCTCTTAACAACCTTGGCCACCTCAGGCACGACAAAACCTTGGTGCACAAAATCAATTTATCAAGCCTTAAAAGAAAATTCCAAATTCTTAAGAAAAAAAAAATATAGCAGCAAAATCTCAGGACTCCTGTGCAATGCCTGTAATCTGCACACCTACTAAATAAACAGAACACCAAACCAGCTGAAAGCTATGCAAGTGGCAGGTTGCCCTGGGCAGAGAGAGCCCTGCCCGCCTGGCCCTGACTGTGGCAACGCAGGAGGGAGCAGGGTGCGACCGTGCTGGAAGAGTAACAGGTGGTCTTGCTTCTTGAGTCTCCGACTTTCCACCTTGTGAGCCCCCAGTCTTAACACTGCACTCAGTGACTAGGTTTATCCAGTCGCATGAGAGGTGGAGGAGAATGGAATTGATTCTCAGCTTCTTCCTGCTTCTAGCAGGGGAGGAAGGCAATGGCTTCAATCCCTCTGCCTCTCAGTAAGAAGGCAAAATCTTCTGAGACCCAGGCATATGGGATGTGTGGAAGGTCGTGCAACTTCTCCCAATTAAGGATGGGTGCATGTGCTCCTGGACAAAGACAACCTCTGAGCACATGATCCTGAAGGCTTCTAGCACCAACAGCTCGCTAACTCTTTTCCCCAACTCCCTGCAGAGATGAAGGGCCGTGGAGACAGGAGAACCATTCTTCTGTTTTATGCCACCGTAAACGCTCACCCAAAGGGCAAGGACGCATGTGGGCTGCACCGCTCCAGGTTTCCCCTTCTTAGAACCATCAGTGCAGCTCAATGAAAGCCTCCAGCTCTTCCGGGATGAAGCCTTTGTAGGGGATCTTGTTTTTGTCCAGGGCGCGGGCTGCAAGGCACTGCAAGGTTATATAGTTGAAGGGCTGAATGGTGCTCTTAGCCAGCAGCTTCTCATCCAGCAGCTCGTAGGCTGTTTTCTTGAAGGCATTGGTGGCATCCATGTGGGCTCCTGCCTCAATCAAGGTATTCATGATCCCTGGGCAATTGTTCTGAGCTGCTACATGCAGAGGGGTGTTGTTGTCAAAATCCCGGCTGTCTGGGTCAGCCCCGCAGTCCAGCAGTACCTTGACCACCTGGAGGGAGGGGAATCTGCCCACTAGATAGCGGCCCACATTCGTACTCTCGGTGTCCACAGCCATGTGCAAAGGGGTAAAGCCGTTCTTGCCCCGGGGGGCACATTTCAGCAGCCTGTAGATGGTCTGCTGCTTCAGACGCTCCTGGTCGGGAGTGCACTCCACCTTCTCCAACAGATAGAGCAGGTGGAGGATGATGGCCAGGGCCTTGGTGAACTGGGCCGAGTCCCCAGGCTCCTTGGGCAGCTGCAGGGCCCGTTCCACTTCCCGGACCCCTTTGCAGAGCACCCCCATGAGGTCTGCAAAGCCTATTTGTGTGCCTAGACTGCCCTTGGCAGCCCGGTCCTGGAGCACATAAGAGAAGAATTCGGCAAAGGAGAGGAAGCTGCTAGCGGTCATGGGGCTCAGTGGCTCCAGGTTGTTCTGTTGCATGTCCAGGGCATACTTCCACAAACGGATGCAGCGCTGAAAATTGCCCGAGTCTGCATACACCGCGCCCCTGTAACGGATATAGTAGGAAGTGTCTGGGTGAGAGGGACCCAGGATGCGCTCTCGGATCAACAAGGCCTGCATGCGCATCTCATCTGGGTCAGTTATAAGTGCTTCCAATTCCTCGGCAGTGTTCACCTCCCTGGAATAGTCATAGGCCAGGACCAGCTGAGGGGGTTCTGGTTTGGGCAGAAACGCACCCCCCTGGTGACGCAGCTCCATAGCCCGTCTCCAGTGTTTCAGGGCCCCCAGCAGATCCCGTTTCTTATCTACGTAAGTGGCTCCCAACAATTCCAAGGCTTCCACCGCAGCTTCCCGACTGGTAGGGCAGCAGCTCTCGTAAGACTCACGGAGTGGTTCCACTGGAGAGGAACCGCAGCAGCGAGCCCCCTGAGGTGTCACACATTCTGGACTGGTAGAGGGACCTTCTTGGGCCAGACCTAGCTGCGCCTCTTCCTGGGCAGGTTGCTCCTGGATGAGGTACTCCACGATGTTGGTGTGGCCCGTAACGCTGGCCGCCAACAGTGGGGTCATCCCGTAGCCATCGCGTTCCATGCGGGCGTTGCACCCGAGCAACAGCTGCAAAATCTCCAGGCTGCCGGACTCGGCGCAGTCATGCAGGGCCGTGTTGCCCTTGGCGCTTCGCCGGTTCACCTGGGCACCCTGCTCCAGCAGGTAACGGGCGATCTCACGGTGGCCCTTGTAACAGGAGATCATCAGGCACGTGTGCCCGTGCCGGTTGGCCACCTCCAGGTCGGCCTGGTGCTCCCCCACCAAATAGCGCACCACCTCCAGGTGCCCATCGAAGCAGGCGGCGCGCAGGGGCGTGGAGTTGGTGCGCGTGGTGCGGTTCACCGAGGCCCCGCGGCGCAGCAGGCTCCGCACCACGTCTAGGTGGCCGGCGGCCGAGGCGGCCCAGAGCGGCGGTGCGCCCTCGATGGTCTCACCATCGAAGTGCACCGAGCCACCCGCCTCCACGCTCGCGCCGCACCGGTCCACCAGGTACTCGACCACGTCCAGGTGGCCATAGCGGGCGGCAATGAGCAGCGGAGTCCCCCCGCCGGCCACCTCGCCCGTCAGCTCATCCAGCTCCTCCCGGGTCCGGCCGCTGAGCAGCTTTTGAAGCAGCTGAAGCTTGCCGTCGCGGGCGGCGTTGTATACGACGGTGCGGAGGTCCATGATGCACGTTCCCACGAGGCCATGAGACGGCCGCCGGAGAACGGGAAGAGGGCTGACTAGAGCCCTGAGGAGCAAGTTGCAACCTTCACGGTCTCCCCCGCAGCCATCTTAGGGGTTCCTCAGGCGGAACAAAATGGCTGCTGCGGCCTGGTGCCGTTGGCTAATGGGAGTGCGCAGGAAATTGTAGTCCTCTGAGTCGGCCTACTCCATAGGACAGAGAAGGAACTGTGAGGTTTGAAGACTATGTCTCCCAGAAGTCCAAGGGCCATTCCACAAAGAATTTGTAGCACGGTGCATAGTGGGAATTGTTGTCCCACTTGCAGCGGATTGCAGCCGAAACTGTCAACGGGAGGACTATAATTCCCGTGATACAATGCCATCGCGATAGCTTGTGGGAACCGGGGAAGTTCGGTTAAGCATTTCCCGTGGCTGTCTGAATGCCCAAGTCACTAGGAGCCAATTAGGAGAGAGGGAACGAAGGCTAAGCCGGCCAAGCGTTCTGATTCGGGCTAGGCATAGCGGAGCAGTTGACCGACAGGGGGCACTCGGGAGAGGCGGGAAAGCCTACGGGGCAAAAATGTTAGGGGTGGAGCCAATACAGGTGGCACTAAAGGTTAATCTCATTCATTCATTCATTCATTCTTACATCCAAAAATACTGACAACTAAGGATGGATGCCACAAATTCAATGCCAGCAGGAATCCTTGGAGTGTAGTAAAGAGCGGAGACTATTTATGAAAACAGTTCCATTGTGATATAGTTTGGCTGTGGAAAGGCTAGGCTCTGAGACAGCTCAGGTGTGACACAGCTCAGTCCAGCCGCTCCAATGAGGAGTCTCTTGCGGTGTTTCAGCACCTGCTGGAAAAGATTAATCCTGGAGGAAACTAAACTGCACTCAGTCGAGGCAGAGGTGAAGATGGTTTATATGGAGAAGAATGCCCATCCCTGTCCCGGATGGGTCCATTTCTATACACATGAGGGCTCCAAAGCCTCACAAGTTTGGTCCTTGATCCTCCTCCCTTGAGAGGTGAGAACTACGTCTCCTCCCCTTGAATGTGGGTGGACACGTGGCTGCTTTGACCTATAGAATAAGTCAAAGTGATGCTGAAATTTCTGAGGTTAGGGCATAAAAGGTCACCAGCTTGCCCCAGCTCTTGAGGTGCCGGCTCTGGGGAAGCCAGCCCCCATGAAAGAAGTCAAGACCATTATGTGGGACAGACCATGTGTGAACCCTCTCTTTGGCCCACCATCCCAGCTGAGCCCAGACTTCCAACCAACCCCTCTGGGGTGTCCCCACTGTAAGCGAAGCTGTTTTAGACCTTTCAGACCAGCTATCCACCAACGGACACCACCTACAGGTAACAGAAGAAGCCCACCCCTCCCAACTGATCCCTGCCCATATTCCTGACCTACAGAATCCATGACATGTTAAAAAATGATTGTTTTAAGCCTGTATGTTTTGTAGTAGTTTGTGATGCAGCAATAGTAACTGAGACCAAGTTAAATGTAGCTTGGGGCTTTAATTTGCATGTCTATAATTACTAACCAAATCCCATGGTTCCCCAAGAGTTTGTTTACTATGTCTGTTTCCTCTCCTAGGAAACTGCCTGTTCACTGGGAAAATGTGCCATGGTTTCATTTCTAAGAAACAATCTCAAATTGTCCTTGAAGGGAATAGATGGATCTATGTTGTTTAGCTCAGCCTGGGGTATTCATATATGTCTGTTTCATTCATTCAACTGTATTTATTGATATTCTAAACACCTACTATATTTTAGGCCAAGTGCTAGAAGCTGGGAACGTATCAGTGAGCAGACAGACATTGTTCTCAAGAACCCAGAATCTGATCAACGGAGATAACTTAAGTCAGGGTGTATGGTCAGGGATGCAGGAGTCGGGATGAAAAGAGTGTGCCAGATTATTCTAGGTATCTATTTTGGCTTAATAAAGTACCCTAAGCCTAGTGACTGCTGTGGACTGAATTGTGTCCTCTCAAAATTCATATGATGAATTCTAACCCACAATGGGACTGGATTTGAAGATAGAGCCTTTAGGAGGTGTCGCTCAGCCTTGAAAATCACTCATCCTCACTTCAGCTCCATGCTATTTGCTGGGGAAAAAAACTCAGTAAGTCTGGCCCACATAAAGGGGAAAGAAGTAGACATCACTCTCTCAAGGGAAGGGAGTTAGATGTGGGGAGCGGATGTCAATAAGTTTGCAGATATATTTTAAAACCACACCTAGGAGCAAAGTCTCAGGGATTGGGCCATGGAGGCAGCGCACATTCAGTACCTCATGAATCACTCCATGCCTACAAGACAGCATTTTAGGGGAATTCTCCATCAAAGATTCTCCTCTAAACAATTGGTTCTTTTTATAACATCAATGAGTTTCAGAGCTAAACATGTCTATCAAAAGGATATTTCAACAAAGTCTTTGATTTTTCCCTCAAAATAAGACATTGCTGAGTACTAAACAGACATTGTCCACACTACTTTCTTAGCTGTCTATGGTGAAGTGTCTTTTTTATAGCAGAAGTCTAAATTGTGAGGAAACACACACACACACACACACACACACACACACACACACTTGAAGTTGAGGAAAGAGAGAGGAGTCTACCAAGGGAGAGCTATGTGGAGGCATTTTGGTCACTGCTCCTCCAAGCACATGTGACTAACAACAGTAACATGGAATGATATATGTTTTTCTTTCTCATTGAGGGCCTTAAGAGATGGACTCTTTACTAGTCTCTAACAGTAATGTTATTAAGTAGTAGGATTTCCCTATGACAACAAGCAAGAAACTTTTCTTTGAGTCTGTAATTTTTTAAATGGAAATAAAATTAACCAGGTTAAAGTGTACAACTCAGTGCATTTAGTACATTTGCAATGTTGTACAACCATCTCTATCTTGTTGCAAAGTTTTCTATTACCCCAAAATGAAACCTATCCCCATTAGCAGTCACCCCAATCTATATAATATATATTTATTATAATATATAATATATGTGTTACATAATGTAAGTATATAATATACATGTTTATATTGTATCATAAACATCTATAATTTATAACAAAGTATATATTAATATTACATAATATGTATAAAATATAAAAAATAATGTATAATGTATAAACTATGTTATAAACTTATGTGGTATATAAAATAAAATATAATGCGTATATACAGATACATACAATGTATACTCGTATATAATGTTTTCTGAATAATTTGAGGAAATAAGTTGGAGTCTTGACAAACTTTGCTCTTAAATACTTCAGTGGGCACATCCTAAGAATGGGACATTCTCTCACAGACGCACAGTTCAATGATCAAAATCGGGAAATTTACACTGATAAGTCCTAATTCATCTAATTCTTCATCCAAATTCCAACACTTTCCCTTGTTCTAATAGCATCCTTTAGAGCTACTCTCCCTGGAAGTCAGACATTCACGCACCTCTCATACTTCCCTTTTCTTTTTTTTCTTTTTTTCTTTTTCGGTTGGCTCCCTGGTGGGGAATCGAGCCTGGGCCACAGGAGTGAGAATGCCGAAGCCCAGCCACTGACCCACCAGGGAACCCCCCTTCCCTTTTCTTTTTTTTTTTTTTTTTTTTTTTTTTTTTGCTTTTTGGTATGTGGGCAGCTCCCTGACTGGGAACCGAACCCAGGCCGCAGCGCTGACAGCACCAGCGCCGAAGCCTTAAGCCACTACACCATCAGGGAACTCCCCTCTTCCCTTTTCTTGACAGTCTCACTGAAGGTGAACCAGGTGGGATCAAACAAGAATGAATTTTTCTCCAATGATTGCTTCCCCTGCTGTCTGTCACATTCCCTTCTCTGCCTGGTCACTGTCAGTTAAAAAGTCTCACTGTTCAGTCCTGTTAATGTCTGTCTCAGAGCTTCTCTAACCTCTTGGCTGGATGGTCATGTTGATAGGAAAACTTGGGGTGACATGGGGACCCCTGGACCCCCCTCTCTGTGCTCTGTTTCTTCTGCCTTACTTTGCACATGTGCCCGTTTTGCTGTTTCTGTCCCTCCCTCCCTCACCGGGCTGGGGTGGGGCCAAACAGGGGTCTCTGAGTGAACCAATCGCTGTGAGCTCTCACCACCCACACTGCTCCCCTCTCTGGTCTACACTAGGCACAGGCAGGGCTTCTTGGATCCAGAAAGGCAGGGAGTGAAGAGAACAGATTCCAGAGCCTGATGTGGGTCAGGGGAGGAAACTCAGCTATCTCCTTGTGGTGCTGCCTGCCTGTTGTCATGGAAACCCAAGCCACTTTCTTATGAAGGACCCATTAAGGTGCAGGATATAATCAACGCTCTCGCTCTCTCCGGTAGACCCCCCGTCCCTATTGGGAGGTGACTGCCACTGGAGCGGCAAGGAACAGGAACCCCTGGACGATGCAGCACCTGAATTCTGCCCTCACCACCCGTCTCCAGCCCTGGCTGGAGGTGACTCACTGTGTGACCACAAGTCCCCACTCCTGTCTGCATCTTGGACACCTCCCCATGGAAATGGCAGAGGGACATGTGCCAAACTATGAGAAGAGTGTAAGGTAGTGGTTCAAAACATAGATGTTGACGCAAACTGCTCACATTGATGCAAACTGCTCACAAAACCTGAGCAACTTGCTTTACCTCCCTGAGCCTCAGTTTCCTCTCCTATAAAATAAGGTATAACAGTGGTACCTACCTCATAGGAGGTAAGGTATCTAAAGCTATTAAAATAGTGACTGGGAAAAGAAAATCAGTATATCCACCCAATGAAATATTATTTGGCTGTAAAAAAGGAACAAAGCCATTGGCACACACTACAGCATGGATGAATCTTGAAAATAAGGTGCTCAGTGAGAGAAGCCAGACACAACAGGCCACACAGTGTGTTTCTCATTTATATGAAATGTCCAGAACAGGCACATCCACAGGGAAACACAGGGGCTGCAGGGAGAGGGGGGTGGGGAGTGACTGCTTAACTGGAATGAGGTTCTTTTTGGGGTGACGGAATGTTCTGGAAGTAGGTAGTGGCGGCGGTTGCAGAACTGTGTGAGTGTACTAACTAAATGCCACTGAAATGTTTAAAGTGCAAATTTTATGTTCTGTGCATTTTATAAGATTTAAGGTTTTTTGATGGTGGAACATAGCACAGTGACACTCACATGGAAGAAAGACAGAATCCTTTGTTACTTGAAGCTCCAAAGAAGAGGGTCCAAGGCTTGCCCCAGGGACAGGGTGACAATACATGAGAGTGCTAGGGAGCAGCTTATGTATGACAAGCAGCGGGGGCTGGCTAGGTCTGAAACATTTGCTAAGCTTCAAAACAATAGGGTGCCCGTAGTTGCCTGGGTCCTGGCTCTGGGGCCATCAAGGCAGGTGCCCAGTGGCCCTGAGTATGAGGGCTGGGAAGGAAAGGAGTCCAGGTATGGGCTGACTAATCGTTCGAGAGGAACTGATCAGCCTCTGAAATGGGTCCCTTCCGTCCTCTCTTCCTTCCTTCCCTCCTTTGTTCTGTGGAAATAGATATTCATTTCTCATCATGTAGGTCTATGGTGTGGAATTGCTGAGTCAACGGGAAGAAAGGACACTTCCATTTTGTCGAAGCCACTGCTATTTTGAGTCTATCCAAGTAACAGGGCTGTAAGTGTGTCCCTGTATATCGGCGTTCCCAGCTTCCTTGCCTCACAGTCTGGTCCCTGTGCTCCCGCTTTCTGGAATCACCTTCCAAATAAACCACACTCTTGGGTCCTTGTCTCGGATTCCACTTTCATGGAATTCCAAATTAAGATAATTGGACACTGACCAAGTATAATAACATGACTTAATGGGTTGTACCTTCAATTCAGATGTCCACAGCATGACTGGGTGATGGCTTATCTTTATAGGTGTGGCCTTCCATATATCTATGTCTAACCACAGGGCTCAGACACCTAGTTAACTTACTGTGTGCTAGCACTGAGCTGGGAGGAAGGGGTGCAGAGGTATGAAGATGAAACTAGTGAGATTTACTGAGGTACCCCCTCCCAGGGGTCTTTGGGAGAAATAAATGTTGGTGGGTTTTTTAAATCATTTTTTTTTAATCAAAGGAAGGAGTCCCCTAAATAAGAATCAGTAGGGAAGCTGTTCAAAATGCAGATTCTGGGGTCTGCCCCACCTCTGGCTTATTGAAACCGGGATCATCCTAGGAATCTACATTTTCTATGAGCTTCCCAGGAGTATCCAAGCAAAATGATCTTGGGAGGTCTAGTTGCTGAGTACAGCTGGTGGAAAAATGATAGACAATTGGTTTCATCAGGGAGGGACAAGATCACGCAAGCTGGGCGAGGATATTTGAATTTTATCTTGCAGGCGATGGGAGTCTTGGAGGGGTTAAAGGCAAGGGTGGGATTTGATCAGACTTGTGTTCTAGAAAGAATCCTCACTATGTGTGGAGAATGGATTGGCTGTGTGTGTATTTGGAGGTGAGGTGGGTAGGAAAGACTGTGAGATGACCAAGCAGTGATGGAGGCAGAGGGGTGCAGAAGAGGATGGATTTGCCCAGAATGACTTGTCTTGGTGAATACAGGGGTGGGTGAGGAGGGGAGGGACTCTGGGATGTTAAGAGGGTGTCACATTGATGGAGACATAGAGGGAGGGATGAACTGGGGTTTGGGTGTATTGGGTGTTCAGTTTGAAATGATTAATTTTAAATGATTGTGAGAAACCCAGGGGGAAACATTCATAGAAATGCCAGGGGAGAATCTCTTGTTCCATATGGATCCCTAATGGGCAGTGTCTGAGGGCTGTTTGGTTTTTTTTTTTTAATCTGAAAGCTTTCCCATTCCCAAAGGGCCATTCTAAATATACCACAAAATCTCTCACAATTAGCCTTAGCCCAGACATTGAACCCCTCTCCTCACCCCATTCTCAAAGTGCCTCTGGCATGTAGGTGTCTTGTAATTGTATTTTCTCTGCTTGTTAATGGACCCACTGAGGCAGTACTCCTGGGAGAGAGAAAGATTTCATTTGTCTGGGGCTGAGAAGGGAGACGGGGTTGCCAGAACTAATGAGGAATCAATGCCTTATAATTGCTAATTAGAGCCCGGCTCTCTCCTGGGGCTATTAGTAGGCTGGCTGGTCCTTCAGTGTCCACAAATTTAATTATACTACCCAATAAACATCTGCAGCAACCGTCACCCTATTATATCTCTGTGGAGGAGACCGAGGAGAAGCATGTTCTTCATGTGTCTGCTGAAACCATCAATTCATTTATCGATTAATGCATTGGTTTATTCTCAGATGCCTTCATTGATTCAACAAATGTTTATTGAGCACCTTCTGTGTGCCAGTCCCTGGATTGGGTGCTGGGGACACAGCAGTGAAAATACATAATCTCTGCCCTCATGGAGCTCACAGTGTAATCGGGGTGACAGACAGTCCTGTAAACAGTCAACACAACAATAATTGGAGTAAGTACTGAAGAAAAGATAACCCAAGTCTATGAATGTATAATACAGACTTAACATGAGGGGTGGTGATGAAACAAGGAAAGTTTCCCTTGATGAAATGAGGCTTGGTTAAGAAAGTAGAGGGAGCTGTACGGTGTCCTGGGAGGCAGACCATTCAAAGCTGAGGGAACAGTAAAGGCAGAGGCTCTAAGGCTGAAATGACCTCAATATGGTGTCTGTGACTTGTTAGGATGTCACAAAGAGTTGGGGGTGAGCCTCGATGATGCCACAACTCACCTACCAGGCACAAGTTTACACTTGTCCTGTAGTTGGTCCATGAAACTGATTGTAGGTTGGGAGAGAAAAAAAATCATTCTAAGTCTCCATAGAGTCCTAGTCTGGGAAGGGGTTCAAATGCCATTCCCTCATTGATTTCCTAGGAAAGTGTAGTGAGGTGGTTAAGGTCCTGGGTTCAGAGTCAGATATTTTGCACTTCCAGGACTGTGGGAGTAAACAAATGATATGACTAACACCAGGCATGGTACATCACTGGTGTGTTCATGGGTGCATGCCCCTGTTTTATTCTCTTCTCTGTGCCTGTCCTGTGGAATTAGCCAGCTCACCCCCTGGGTGGAAGTGATTCCTCCCTGACCCCTCAACCCCCAGGTTTGCTTGTTCATCTCAGGCAGAGGTTGATGGGAGTCCACGCTGTGAGGAAGCTGTGACTTGTTGTCATCATACATCAGAACAACAAAATCACTAGTCTTCCACACAGCACTAGACCACAACTGTTCCAGTCTTCTTCACTACTCTATACTCTTTGTAACATCTGGGCTTCCCGCTTCTCCACTGCCTCCTGTCTTCCGTTCCTGGTCCTCTTGGAGAGAGGCAAGGTCTGATCTCCAAGGGCCTAACTCTCACCCTTGAAACATAGAATTTGGAGTTGGAAGGATGTGGGGTTGATCTGCAGGTTCACCCTTGGCCTGAGATCTCTTGGGCTAGTCATATGCCTATTCCTCTCTGGGTCTCAGTTTCCTTAATTGTGACCTGGGTGTAATAACACCCATGTCCTGAGGTTGAAGATGGCAGGACATAATGTATGAAAAACGTTTAGCACAATGCTTCTCGCACCAGTCTAGAAAGAGCACAATAATGTTATCTTGGCAGGCTCCCGTGCCCCCACAGTCCTGCCTATTGGCCATTCTCACCTGTTGGGATTACAGATTTCTGTGTGTGGTTTCATATCATCTGCTCATCGGAAAATAATGCTTTGAAAAATCCATTAAATGAAGGACAAGTCTCCAGAAGCGTTGAACACCTCAGACCAGTCTCTTCCCCCATCAGGGTACAGGGGCTCCCCGTTACCTGGGGAGCTGTCCCGGATCGTGGTGCTGAAATGAAGTAGGCCCGGGAAACCCACTAGGAGCTGTTTGGAGCCTTGGTGCTGAGGCGGTTGCCTTTCTGGACCCCGAGAGGCGCTGTTCGAAGTCTCCGTGCTGAAATAAATAGCAATTTCCTTTTGTGGCCGTCAAAGAGCTGTTCTCGGTCTCGGTGCTGAAGAAAACTTGACTTGCTTCTGTCTCTCTCTCGGCTCACCCCATTCCCTTCTGTTTTCTGTTCTTCTCACTCTTGGGAACCCCCTCCCTCAAATTCCTTTCCCCTCCGATCTTCTTCCCGGGGCGCTTCAGAATGGCAAGGGTGGAGATACGAGAGGTTGCAACTAGGACTCATACCTGCTCCCCACCTCGTGGTATGTTCCCAGAATTTACTGCCCAGGTAGTCAGCCTGGTTGGTCTCCGCTTTCCAAGCCGTCAAACTTCGCCGTCTTTGTCGCTTTCTGGGAAGATGCCCATGCGCTGACCTGTAAACCAGCCCCATCCCCGGTGTACAGAGTCCCCCAGGCCACCCCTCCCTGCAACACAGCTGAAGCCCTTCCCTTGTGTGCCTCACCTGCTCCCAGTCTCGTGAGTTGATGCAGGTGTACAGTGGCTGCCGATGCGGGGATGTGCGCTTTTATGGGCTCCAGGGAAGGCGGGGAGTCGGGAACCCAGGGAGGGGCTTCGCCAGCTGGCCAATGGGACACTGCCTCGAATACAGCCTCAAAGATTACCTCATAGATTGTGGCCTCAGCTTCAGAATAAAAGTATGGCATCTGTCTGAAAACTGAGTTGGAGTTTTTCTGGAAGGGGAGGGGACAGAAACTCATTGTGATCTCCAGGATCTGCATACCTGGCCCAACATCCTTCTGGGTCTCTGAGCTCCCTGTCAGCTCAGGAGCTCTTGCTGGTACCTGCCTCTCCCCATCTCCAGTTTGTGCTATTGCTGGATCAGGAGAGCGAAAGGTGGTAAACTGTGTGTGTGGGAGTGGGGACAAGGCAGGTTCAGAATATTTAAGTCCAGTTCCAGATCCAGACACTGAGGTCTGTGGGAATGTAGGGCTCAGAGGAACTTGGAGAAGAGATGACACTCAAGCCTAGATATTCTGATTCCTTAACTCAAAACCCCACTCATAACTTAGTTTGTTGTTTTGCTTTACTGAGCAGTCTCTGAGCCAAATAACACACAAACTTGGTTGGGTTCAAACCCAGATTTTTCTCTTCCTTGCTATGGGACTTTGGGCGCAGTCAAATCTCTCTGTGCTTCAGTTTCCTCAGCTGTAAAACAGTGATGATGGTAGTACCATCTCCGAGTATTGTGATGAGAAGTTAATGATATGGTGTGAATTGTATGTTGAGCCAGGACTAGGGTGGGGGAGGCACCTGCCTCAGGTGCAATATTTAAGAGGGCACCAAAAAGTTCAGTAATCAAAATAAATAATATTTCAATGCAATGTTTTAAGAAATCAAAATTAATGCAAAAAGTCCATAATGAACAAAATACCAACATTTTAAATAAAGACAGGATCTGCATTACTACGTTTTTCTTTTGCCTCAGCTTGGCTTAACATTAGAAATAATATCTGACCATGGCAAATTTTCCAATAATGTAGTTGTTGTTATTTTTTGAGACATCCCATCCATTTATTTACTCAAAAACTTATATTATATTAGGCATGGGGGCACATACATGAATTCAGTGACCAACCTTCCTTTAGGGAGGGTAAAAACATAAAAACATAACTCTATTTAAACATAGCATGTATGACAATAGAAGGATCTGTGTCCTTGCTTGTCATCTCCACGGTATGAAAGTCCACTAAAAGGACTGATTATTTTGTGGAATTTGAGTTCATAAATGAGCTGCCTGCAGATCACCCATGGATTCAGCAATGTCAGATAAGGCACCTAGTGTCTGTCAACAAAGATGCCCAAACCAAGGGTTAACTCCATGCACTGGGACAAAGTGTAGTCAAACCCATAGGGAGTGGGTACAGAAGCTATATGGAATTCTGACACATAGTAGGTACTCAACAAATTCACTGTCAAGTGCATGACTTAAGTGAGCCCGCCTGAAACACTCTAAATCCTCCATTTTGCCTCCTACTCAGAGGTTAGTTTTGACTTTCCAGTTCCAAAGGAGGAGCAGGAAACTTGCTACAAAAGGAAGAAGAAATGGGAATGTAGTCTGGAAATAGCTTCTTTATTTATTTATTTGTTCCCCTTCTTTTCCTTTTACCTTTTTTATTAAAAAAAATTCAGGGGGTTCCCTGATGGCGTAGTGGCTGGGCTTTGGCGCTCTTGCCACCATGGCCTGGGTTTGATCCCCATGCAGAGAAACCAACCACAACAACAACAAATCAAACAAACAGGAAAGTTGCAAGATGAGTGCAGTGAACTTCCATATGATCTTTACCTAGATTCACCCACCCATTGTTAACATTTTGCCACATTTACTACATCTTTGTTTATTTCTCTACATTTACCTTTGTCTCTGTCCCAATCATTTACATGGCAGGTACAAGTGCCCTTTCATTCCTGAATACTTCAGCATCCATCCCCCAAGGTCAAGGACAGTTTCCAATGTGACCATAATGTGATCATCACAACCATGACGTTAAAATTGTGACACTACTGTCTAACCTCTAGTCCACACTCTAGTTTTAGCAGTTGTCTCAGTACTGTCCTTTATGGTATTTCTTCCCAAGTTGAAATCCAATTCAGGATCGTTTTCACTTAACAGTATGTGTAAGACAACATAATCCTCAACAAAAAGTCTAGTTGGACAGACACTCCCAGGGTCTTACAGCCCATAGTGAGTAAAAGCTGTCATGGAAGAGATTGAAGGCACCGTGGGAACCCAGGGGAGTCACCTGCCCCAGTCGAGGTGGAGGAAGAGGAAGAGGACAAATCAAGGAGGGCTTCCTGAAGGAGGCACCACTGTATAAACTGAAACTTAAGACTGAGAAGGAGTGAGCTGGATAAAGTTGCAGCAAGTGTGTTCCTAATAAGAGGAGCAGCATGCCAAATGTCAAGAGGAGACTCTGGACTTGGAATGCTTGGACTGAGGACCATTCGATTGCAGACTCGTTCCTCCTCTCACCTCTTTCTGCCTGCCTTTGGGCCTAACCGGTCCATTCCAAGCTTGTCCAACCCACGTTCTGCAGGCCGTGTGCGGCCCACAACAGCTTTGAGTGTGGCCCAACACAGATTTGTAAACTTTCTTAAAACATTATGAGTTCTTTTTGCAACTTTTTTTTTTTTTAGCTCAGCAGCTATCATTAGTGTTAGTGTATGTTATGTGTGGCCCAAGACAGTTCTTCTTCCATTGTGGCCCAGGGAAGCCACAAGGTTGGACACCGCTGAAACAGAGACTGTGACTCTCCCTTGCAAACACTGGCACCTAGGAGTTTCGTAACTGGCATTTCTTGACCACTGTGCCCTTGTTAATTTGGGTGCTGCCCTTTTCATTGCACTAGGAATCTCAGCTTCGTAGAGAGCCCCCTTGCTCTGTTTTCTCCCTCTGGGTCCCCAGGATCTGCAACATTCGCCTGTGTCCCAGGAGAAAGGCAGGTGCAAGTAGGCAGAAATGAATGAGTCTCATTAGAGACGTCCCCCATGAGATTCCAGTTAGGAACAGTAGCTAATTATCTCCAGGGATAATAACTCAGCAATGGTACTAATTAATAGCTCATCACAGTAGAGAAAAAGGTTTAGGAATAAGGGTCTTGGGTGATTCTTCCTGTTCCCTGCCTGCTACACACACACACACACACACACACACACACAGCCCCTTCCTCAGCCGTTACTATAGAGACCTTGTTCCTGCCACCCTCATGAGCATTTATAAATCGAGACTGCACAGATGGTGGCCTCAGCAAGCCTGTTGTTCCTTCTTCTAAGGACAGTTTCTGGAGCCCTGAGGATTAAGAAAACAGGGCTACTCTGGACAACATCTGCCTGGGCCGGGAAACCTGACCCTCCAGCGCAGGCAGGGGGAGGTAATTGGAGGCATTTGCCCAGAAGGGGCAGAACACACAAACAGGACCACACACATGCCACCCTCCTCACCTGAGGCCTCTAGGGAATCCCTAATGATGGTCTCAGTGCCCCACCCACAGTGAGCGTCACCCCAGACACTTGAACACTTCAGACCCCGTGAGAGAGGAGAGACTCTTGCAGTGTGCATCCTGGAATTGGTGCAGCAATAGCAGCTAGTGACCATCTCTTTTATGCCAAGCACTGCACACTTGGTGTACAATAAGTGCATACTGAAACACAATGTATAATAATTATTATAATGCTGATGCCCATTTATTCATCTAAGAGCTTTATGTATCATACAAAGGCAAAAGTCTTGCCTATTTTAATCCCAATGCCTGGAATTGATAGTCATTAAATGAATGAATGAATGAATGAATGATCTCACTTCTCATAGTCACCTTGCAGCGTAATTACTGAATCCCATTTTTCAGATGTGGAAACCAAGGCTCAGAGAAGTGGAGACATTCCCCTAAGGACACCTAAGGAGGGCACAGAGGAGGGATCTAAAAGGAGGTCTTCGTATTATAGAGCCCCCTATCCCTCATTTGGATGAGGCCCAGAGAGGGAAAGCTCTCAAAGCATGTCAGGGACCCAGCAAGGACTAGAATCTGGCTTTCCCACCCCTCTCTCTGGAGCTCTTTTCCTTGGCTCTCCCATATTCCCTTGCAGCCCTAGCACCACCCACAACATCTCACAAACATTGGGCCCCAAGAGTAGGTGTTTATGAATAATGCTATAGGTACCAGGGTTGGGCCTTCCAGAACCTTCTCAGGTTATCTGCTCTGATCTCATATCTGTCCAGGCCAGGATATGGAGTTTTGTCCCTGTTTGGAAGATGAGGAGGCACATAGAGGTCAGATTGCTAGTTATGGTCACACCAAGAGATGGTAGCTGGCTGGGGTTGGCTGTGTCCCCCATGCCATCTCCTGAATGACTCCTTTCTCACACCCGCCAGTTTTCAAAACCAATTTTCTAGCTTTCCTTTTGGTTATGTGACCCTTACAACATCCTTTCAATAAAACCCTTTTCTGTTTATATAATTATGCCAGCTATCATTTATTGAGCACCTACTAGGTGAGGACTCTCTCTACCTCATCTCATCCTCAACTTCCCAAGCTAAGTGCCATTAGCAGAAGCAGGCACAGAGAGGTTGAGACAATTGCCCAAGCTCACACAGTGAGGAAAGGGAAAAGAGCTGCCCTTTGAAACCAGAGCCCCCACCTGTAGCCACATTGTCTGGTGGGTGCCTGTGCCCTGAGTGGGACCAGCCCGCAGTCTTGAAAAGGAGGCCTCAGGCTGCAGAGTCTAAAGCCAAGCAGCCACTACAGACCTGGTTTCCTGTCCAGCCTTGACTCCTGGAAGGATCTTAAACAAACATTGAATTTGTTCTCCCTTCTCAGCTTCAGAGGTGCTTCAGAAACATGCACTGACAAAATTCCCAATACAACCCTTCCCTGCAAACATCCTTCCTCTGACTGCTCATCCTAAAGGTAGGGGAAGGGACAGCAACAGAATTCCTGGGAATCACAGTGATGGAAGGGAGAAGAGAGTAAGATGTGTTAGTGTCAGGGAGGCCCGACTGAGGCTGGGCCATTTGTGTAGAGACAGGAAAGGTGGGAAAGAGCCAAGAGTGATTAGAGCCTTTCAGGCAGAGGGGACAGTAGGTGCAAAGGGAATAGCAGTTGCAAAGGCTGGGAGGTAGGAACCAACCAGCGTTGAAGAATCTGAAAGAAGGCCAGGCCTGCCCTCATGTCCACTGAGATCCTGGGCCACTTTCTGTGGTCATTGATAAATTTGGTCCTTGGAACCTGTGTTCTCTGTAATAAAGCTGAGGACTCAGATCCACAATTGACCTCATAGACAGTAGGTGCTCAGTTAATGTTTGTTGATGAAAGAATGAACAAAGCAAAGAACTGGAAAGGATTTAAGACAGCAGTTCTCAACCTGTGGGTCGCGGCCCCTTTGGGGGTCAAACGACCCTTTCACAGGGGTCACCTAAGACCATCGGAAAACACGTATCAGATATTTACATGACGATTCATAACAGCAGCAACATTACAGTTATGAAGTAGCAACGAAAATAATTTTATGGGGGTCACCACGACACGAGGAACTGTATTAAAGGGTCGCGGCATTAGGAAGGTTGAGAACCAATGATTTAAGAGATCAGCGAGTCAAGGAATTAAAAACTCAAATGCCTGCAGGTGCATTTCATGTGAAAGCCCTCAATTTGGGCTTAAAAAAAATGCGCAGACAAACCCCAATTTGACATGAGGCCTCCTCTCCGATCCCTTCATTTTATTTATGAACAAAACTGACTACAGAGCCATTAAATGACACTTAAAGTTCTCGTGGTTCATACATAAGAGCTGGGACTGTCGCGGAAAGGCTCTGCCTGCCGAATGTGGCGGAAGGCTCCACCTGTTCACCTGTCAGAAAGACCAAGTGGCACTCGGAGCACTTGCAAGTTCAGGTTGTTTATTTCACACCGGCGGGCCCAGAGGAGTTGTTTCCAAAGTCTGAGCCCCTAACAAAGGCAGGGGGGGACATTTAGAGCATAGCTTTTCCATAACAGCAGTTTCCAGCCCGGCCTAGGGTTGGCAGGAACAGGAGTTCAGGGAAAAGAAGAACCAGGAAGTGACTCGGGGGGCAGTCCCAGACTAGGCTATCGGCCATGTTGGCAGTATTTCCCTACGTGGCCATGATGAGGCGCTTCTGGTCATTGAATGCCTACTGTATGCTTCACATATATTCTCTCAATAAATACATCTCCCAAGAATCAATACTGGGATCCCCTATATGTTTGGGTTTTGGCTGATGAGAAATCAGAGGTTCAGAGAGGTTTAGGGACTCATTTATACTCACAGAGCGACAAATGGCAGAGACTGGATTGGAACCCAGTCTGCCCAGAGCTAAGTCTTTTTGTACACCTCCTCCTTCAAGAGTGTATTTTTCGTATTTTTGTACAGAAGGAAACCGAGACCCAGGGGAATGTGCGTGTGTGTAATTCAATACAGCCAACAGTGATTGATTGAGCCCTTCCTTTGAGATCTCAAATCTTAAGAATTAAACCCACTGACCTGATTCCTGCCCCCAAATTCAGATTTACCCAAGCCGGAGGCTACCGTTTCCCACCCCCACAGCAATTGCCCAACCCTCCCCCGCTACCGCAGGTGTTCGGGTAGGCGTTGTTGCCGATCCAAAAGTTCGTGTGCCCCACGCTTCTAAGAGGCCGATGTTCAAAACATCTGAGTTTGGAGTAAGAGAAGGTTTATTGATCATGAAGTTGCCTAAAATCCACTTTAAGCAAGTCCAAAGTGCAGGCATCTTTTAAATCAAGGTCAGGGAACCGGGAAGGGGCTGTTTTTGTAAAATCTCAAGCCCCAAGCAGAATTCCTCTCATGATTAGCATGTCTAAATCAGGAGCTATTAGCTGAAGGCCGTGGGAAGAACGCACGCCCAAAGAAGAGGGGTCAGAAAGACCCAGCATTTCACTCCATTACAGGTGCTTAATGAGCTCTTTGATGAGGTTAAGGAAGCGAGACTGCTAGAGGGACAGGAGGGTTCTGCTTCCCTGTCCACCCACCTCAACAGCTCGGGCCTGCCCAGCCCCCTACCAGCCCCCGCGCACTCGGAGCTCTCCCACCGCAATTACGGTAATTAGCTCTGAGCCTCTGGCCAGGGCGGGAGAAGGAAGGGAGGAGGACTTTGGCCCAGTCTGACCCGCTTCCGGGCGGGCCCTCAGATTGGTCCACTCCGGGCACGTGACACGTGCCTTGGACTTGTTGCTGGGCATCCCGGCGTTGCTAGGGCAACGCCTGCCGCTAGTCCTCTCAGCCAAGTGCTGGGGAGAAGTGGCTGTGCTAAGGTTCTTGAGACTCGGCGGGAGAGCGAGGATGGGGTGCCTGAAGAGGGAGGTGAGGTGCCTCCCTCCCCCCAGCTCTCCCCAGGTCCCACCCACCCCCCGCCCATTCGCCATGGGCCCCCAGTGGACCTGACATCCAGGTGGGCGTTCACAGCATGTTCAAGGTCACAACACAGACCAGGCCAGCCCGCCAACACAGATGAGACCCAAGCTGGGGATTTCCCTTTGCGCAGACTGAGGGGACAGACAAAACACAGATACACAGATCGTGCGTTAACAGATAGTTGCTGAAAAGCCCACCAGGTTCAGAACGCGTATTCAGAGTGGGGTGACACTAGACACGACAAAGATGAGACAGTCCCTGTCCCCACAATCATTATCCTCATCACAGTCGCGCCTGCACCTGACCACTCCCACGTGCAGAGCCTCAGCACTTGACCTGCATGTCATCTTCATTACACTCTATACAAATGCCATTTTACAGATGGGAAACTGGGGCCCACACCTAGCTGGGAAGCAGGCACTACACCCTGCAGGAGTGTCTATTAAAGCCCACATACTCACGTACTTTATAAAACTTACTCTAATAATAATGATATTAGTGTATTCGTTAGCTATTGTTGCTTAACAAATTATTCCAAAACTTAGTAGCTTAAAACAGTGTTTAACATTTTAATATACATGTCATTGTCACCAAATCCGTTAAAGGGACTCAGCACCACCAAGAAAAAAAAGCTGTTCTCTTACATAATCAGGATACAACAAATGCATGAAATTTAACATTGATTTGATGTTATTATTCAATATACAAGGGCTATCTGGAAAAAATATCCAGCCATTGTCAATATAATGAGAACTGTTACATCTCGTATAACCCATATTCAAATTTCTCTGACCATCCACATTCCATGCTTTATAGTACTTTTCTTTCTTGATCTGAGATATAATCAGAATCCTGTTGCATTTGGTGTTCTGTCTGAAGTGACGATCTTCGTCTTCCATGACATTTGAAGAGAGCAGTGAAGTTGTTTCACAGATGCTTTTGGGTTGGGTTTGTCCTATGGTTTCTCTAATTCATTTCATTTTTTCTTAACAAATACTTAATTGAGCTCCTACTACATACCAGGCACTGGCAGCAAACAGGACTTCCTGTAATAAAACCATCATGTGGATGGGTGGTAGTGATGCTTTGAAATTTCTAGCACTTCCTCGCCAAACATCTATTCATTCACTGTGTGACCTCTCCCTGTCTGAGCTTTAGTTTCATCATCTGAAAATCTGGTCTTTACCACTTAGAGGGCTTCTGAGAATTCAATGGGATCACACATGGTGAGAGTGGTAAACACCGAATTCACAATGAATAAAGTTAACTCATGATGTTTATTATTCTGTGAATCCAGTTCAGGGTCCCTCTTCCCCCTTGGCACTGCTGACATTCAGGCCAGATTGTTCTCTGTGGGGGGCTATCCTGTACAGTGTAGGATGTTGAACGTATCCCTGGCCTCCACCCACTCGATGTCAGGAGCACCTTCCCCTAAGCTAATGTCCCCAGACATTGCTAAGGGTCCCCTGGTGAAGAGAATCATCCCTGGGTGAGGACCACTGGTTTATGATATGTGATTTTAAAGAATGACAATGATTGAAGCAATTTATAATTAGGAGATCAAACACTCCATATCTATGCAACTAGGATCAAAAGATGCTAATGAGTCTAAAGTCATTTTCTAAGCATCTTTGAGCTTAGTGTCTCTGGTTTCACAAGGGTAAGATTTCCTAAGCTGTGGTCAGACAGTCCATTTGTCTCCCAGACTGCCTGGGCTCCCAGAATGCTACCCCTAGTGCATCCACTGTGTCTGCATGGGGCTGAGTGTGCCTGACCGCCCAGCCTCTGTCACCAGTTGTGGGCGCAGGGGCTCAGGTTTCAGCTCAGGGCGGCTGCTAGGAGGCCCTGGCCAGCAGGTGAGGGGCTTGGGAGTAAGCCCTCTCTGATGAAGACTGAGCCTGATAATCCCTATGTCTCTCTTGTCCCTTACAGAGTGTCCCAGCTCTCCTGTGACAGCCAGGTTAGGGGCCCAAGAAACAGGGAGAGTCTGTGTGGGTAAGTGGTCATATATGGTTGTGTTCCATCTATCTACACCAGTGGCAGTCAACTGGGTAGAGAGGTTTTGCCCCCCAAGGGATATTTGGCAATGAGGAGAGATGTTTTTGGTTGGAGGTGCTACTGGCCTATAATGGGTGGAGGCCAGAGATGTTGCTAAACATCCTATAATGCACAGGGTGGCCCACCCACAAGCAAGACTCATCAGCCCCAAATGTTAATAGTGCCAAGGTGGAGAAGCACTGGAAAGGGGTCTGGACTACATCTCCACACATATATCCATCTTCAGCTAAGTGCATACATACAACTGCTTACCACTGTATTCATTTCATCTTTTTGAAAAGAATTTTATTTGTTGTCTTTTTCTTATTACATGAGTGCATATTCCCTGTAGATAGTTTAAAATTAGAGAAAAACATCAATGAAAATGAAGTCATCCATGATAATTTCATGCAGAGGAAATAACTGCTAACAGTTTCTGGTATCCTCTCCTGACTTTCCCTCAATGTATCTGTTCTCATTCATATATTTACAAAAATGAAATCATTCAGCACATTATTTCACTTAATAGATGGGAAACATCTTTTCATGTCTTGAAATTCTCTCCTACGTTATAGTTCTTGATGTGGCTGCCCCACAGTGTAAGTGACAAAGTGCCTCATCATTGGACTTCCTGGTTATTCACAGTTTAAGGTTAAAGCAACATTGTGGCAGAGCTCTTTGGGACTAAATTTTTGTACACATTCACATTTATTTCCTTGAGATAAGTGGTTGGAGACATGATCAACTACAATGCATTTTTTTGTGAAAAGTTTTAAGAAGAACGTAAAGAGGAAAAAGTAAACATTTCATCCAGTCCCACTGCTTATTGCAATCTCTCTTGACAGTTTGGAGTACACCCTGCCACAGCTTTTTCTAAGTGGACACAAATCTATGTTAATGAATTTCATTTTTACAAAATATAAGGTCACTCTGTTCTTAACCATCAAATCCCCTTTAAAATGAGTAAGACCATTTCTGTTCCCTCTTTTTTTCTTTCTTTCTTTTTTTATTTTTCCAGTTCAAATGACATTAAATGCCTCGGCCCATCTTACTCTCAATTTTTTGTTGGTGGTGTGATCTGAGGGTTGGACCTCATTTATTTGTTCATTAAGTAGATATTTATTGAACATCTTCTGTGTGCCAGACATTTTTCTAGATGAGCAATGAACAAGACAAACATTTTTGCCCTGGTGGCATTTATAACCTGGAAAGAAAGAGAGACAGACACTAAACAAGAAAGCATTCTAACATAGAGCATTAGAGAAAAGTATAGGGTGACATGAGTGAACATATAAAAGGTGATCATGGCAGGCTTTCCTGTGGAGGTGATGTGTGAGCTGAGACTCAAGGATGCATGGACACAGTTATCATGAGAGACACACAGAGAAAAGAGTGTTCTTGGAGGTAGGCACTGCATGTGCAAAGGCCCTGAGGTCTAAGGGGACACGACCCATTTTAGACACTGCAACCAGGCCAATGTAGAACAAAGTGAGAGAGCGAGGACCCCAGTTGGAGATGTATCCTGATTCTGATGCTGGCTGGGACTAAGCTGGATGTAAGGTGGTGGGATTTGGGTAGGGAGCAGAGGAATTGTCAAGGGGACTCCTAAGATTCTGGCCTGAGGGCCAAGACGGATGGTGGTGAGGCTTGATTAGGACTGATTTACAAGGTGTGGATCATGAGTTCGGGTTTGGATGCATCAAGGTATCTGTTAGTGCTGGTGGAGCTGAGAGGGGATAGCATCTGAGAGGTCAAGTGGGAAGTGAGTGAGATGCTGGGGGAAGAACCCAGAGTATCAAAAATAATGCCCAGGGGCAGGCAGGCACAGGTAAGGGGCAAGGTGCCCTAATGGCCTGAGTAACTGCTTTGGGGCCTGGTAAAACCAGCCCCCAAGTTGCACACCACCTCCACCAGTACCCCCTTCTCCAATGCTACAATAAAAACAGGCCCTGGGGAGGGTTCTGTGAGGGTTACAATTTCAGGCCTTGATACAGCCTCCTTTCTGTCCCTTTCCAGAACTTTGAATATATTTCTATACCTTTTAATTCAAAAGCCAGAAAAATGTATTCAAGGTAGCAAATGTTTTCTTCAAACAGAGAGAGATGAGAGAGGGAGAGAGAGAGAGAGAGAGAGAGAGAGAGAGAAAGGGGAAGGGAGAGGAGGGGAAGGGAGGGGAGGGGAGGGGGAGAGAGAGAGAAACTGTTAAGTGCAAAAAATGACCTCCCAAAACCATGGTGACCAGTATGGAGGGGGGTGCTGATGATATTAATAATAATTCTGTGTGGATTTTTCCAGCATGAGTTATTAGAAGGGCAAGGCAGCATGTGTGTGCGAGCTCATCTGTGTGGGTGTGGGTGTGGTTGTGTGTGCATATTTGCGTAAGTGTCTGAGTATGTATGAGTGACTGCATGCATGGGCTGCAGGCATGTGATTTCGGGGTGTGTTGGACATGGGTGTGACTGCAGGCATGTGCTCTTTTCCATAGGTGTTCAGAGCTGTGTGTGGACAACTGATGAGTCCCATGTGTGTTCAAGTGTTCCTTTACATGCGTCTGTGTAATCAGCTCTGTGCACCTAGCATCTGTGTGTGTGCCTGTATACACATTTGGTGGGCATCTGGGTGTGCTTGTACTTACATGTGCATGCAGTGCTGTGTGTGAACAACTTGTGCATTTGGATGCAGGTGTTTCCATTCATAGGTGCATGGATCGTGTGTGTGTGTGACTCCTGAAGTGTGTATGTACACATTTGGGTGGCTGTGCATGAAAAGAGCTTAAAGTAAAAATAGGGAAATTAAGATTGATGTCTAGTTAACAGTATTATAACAATGTCAATGTCCTGATTTTGAGAATGTTTGGAGTTATGTAAGATGTTTCTATTGGGGGAAGCTGGGGAGAGGGTAATAGGGACTTGCAACTGTGATATTTGCAGGTGATATTTGCAACTTCTCATAGAGCCTGTAATTATTTTAAAAATAAAAAATTTAAAGAATCTGGGATAGAGAAACATGAATTTCACACATTTTTGTGTCTCCTCAAATTAGAAAAATATGTAAAAAATCTAGGCAGCCACCTATGATTTTTTTAAAGTAAGATTTTTAACTCAGGGTGTGGTTGATGTCCTTAGTCTCCCAGCTGGGGAATGATGACCCAGGAGCCATGAGTATTGGGGGGCAGGGGGGAGGGTGGGGGTGAGGCGGCTCAGATGGCACCCAGGCAGGTGCAGGCATGTGGCCGTCTGGTGACTCAGGAGAACCTGGGAGGGGCTTGGAACGTGCAGAGTAAAGTCCAGGATCAGCCAAATTAGTGAATACATGGGGCTTTACAGGTAAAAATGAGGAAATTTAATCAAGGTGAAGTGGAAAAGTCAGTGGCATCAAATCTCCTGGGGTAGAGGGGGAGCAAGGGGCAGAGTAGCTAATCCCTGGGGGTGACAGGTTGTCTGACCACCTGCTGCGGTGGAGTCCTCCCCAAATCCCAGGGTCCAGACCTGAAGATGTGTGTGCGTGGGGAGGGAGGCAGAGATTCTGAGATGCAGAGAGAGAATGAGACAGAAAGGGAGGAGTAAGAGAGAGGCAGAGAGACAGACAGAAACATAGAGACAGTGAGAGACACAAAGAGACAGAAAGACAGAGACACATAGAGAGACAGAGAAACAGACAGACACATAAAGACAGAGAGGGAGAGACACAAAGAAACTATTTAAACATTTGCTGCCTCTATTGAACCATTGTCTGTTTGCTTAAAATGATGGATCAAGTAATTGGTCCATTTAATAGCCTTCTCTCAACAGGTCAGGAATGTACTAATTACCTATTGCTGTGTACAAACCATCCCAAAACTTAAAGGCTTAAACACATTATTTCTCATGATTCTGTGGTTTGGCTGAGCAGTTCTTGCCTGGATACATTTATACAGCTGCAAACAAAAAGCAAATAAGCTGGGCTGAAATGTCTAAGATGGTCACATGCACATGTCTGGGCCTGGCAACGGGGCTGGAAGGCAGGAATCTCTCTACTGTGCTGTGTGGCTGGGGCTGGAAACCTAGAAACTACATTTCCCAGAATCCCTTGCAGCTAAGCTCTGGATGCTGTTAAATTCTGTTAATGGAATATACTCATGCAAGTTCAATGCAGAGGCTGTGTTTCTGCCACACCTGTGCTGTATTTCTTGGCTTGCAGTTGGTGATATGGTATAAACAGAGGCATGTGTGTGTGTGTCGGGGGGCATTAGAAGGCAGGGCATTGGGGAATCCATTTTAGTTGCTATCCTTGGCAGCTATTAACAAGTTACACCTGTTTGAGATAGGTTTTTCTGTCACTTGCAACCCAAAGAATCCTAACCGATGTGGTCAGGAAGGTGAACTCTGCATGGATGCAAGTTTTGTACAGAAGAAAGCAGAGGATTTAGTTTAATGAAAATAATTTCTGGGAGGTCAGGTTCCCCACTCAACCAAAGCTAAAAAAGAGAAAAAGGTATTAAGAATAACACTGGAGCCATGAATAGCCCTCAGGAAAAAACTCATTGAACCACAGTGAGGTACACTGAGTCTAGCAGGGACAAAAAGACTTGCCCAGGATCACACAGTGGTGTGAGATGAAGCTCTTTTCCTCCCTGGTGGCTGAGGGGAGGGGAATGGTGTGGGAAGGAATGAGAGAAAATTCCTCAGTGTTCAAGATTGCCACTAGAAGAGGAATAAAAATGAGTCATTAGCAAGAAGATTGAGAGGCAGAGCCCTAAGTTATCACTGGTCTTATATTTATTCAAATTTCACTAATTGTCCTATTGATATCTGGTACAATACCATTTAACTGAACTATAGATCTTTTTCAAATGTCACCAGTTTCTCTTCTTAATAGGACTAACATTATTAAATTATTAATCCTATTATTATTAAAATAAATTAATATGAAATTAATCCTGTTGAATATTAATAGGATCCCACATAACATATATAGTCTTCTCCAGTTTGAGAAAGTTTGTCAGTCTTTCCTTGTCTCTCAGGCCCTTGACACTTTTGAAAAGCACAGGTGACATATTTTGTAGAATGTCCCTAAACTTAGGTTTGTCTGATGTTTGCTCATAATTAGGTTGAGACTGTGCATTTTGGGGAAGGAAACTATAGAAGTGATGTCTTCTCAGTGCATCATATCAAGAGATACATGATATCAACTTGCTTGGTCATCAATGATGTTAACCTTGATCCCTTGGTTCCCAGTGATTGGGCCAGGCGTCTCCACTGAGAAGTTACCATTTTTATCTTTGTAATTCATATGTATCTTGGGGAAGATACTTTGAGACCATGCGTGTATATGCATACTCATACTTTTGCCCACTGATTTAGCATATGGATAGATTTGGAAAGTCAAGCCAACAGAATGATTCTCAAATTTCTAATTTAGGCACTGGAGGTGCCCCACCCGTGTCCCCTCAGTCTATCCCAGTCATCACCTGCTGTCAGCTCCTGAATCTTGCAAATTGAGGGTGATCTCTGGTCAGGGCACTGAGCTTGACAGCATGTAGGGTTGGGGAGCCAGTGCCCCAGGAGGGCCCCTCAACCAGTGGGAGGGACAACTCAGAGAACACAGGATGTAGTCTTCCTCAGTCCTCAGCAGGCATGAACCCCTGTTGTTCAAGGTGATCACCTCCTACATCTCCTCTTTCCTGCCGGGTCTCAGTCCCCACCCTCTCTTGGGGACTTCTCTGCTCCCACATCAACTGTTTGTCCCCAGATCCCTGTCTCAGGGGCTGCAGCAAAAAGCTGGTGTTCAGGGTACTCTTGTGAGTGTCAGCTTGGATTTGGGGATTTTTTCTTTTAAACAGCTTTATTGAGATGTAATTCACATACCAGATAATTCTCTACTTTAAAGTGTACAATTCATGCTGTTTTATTTTTGTTTGTTTGTTTTGTATATTCACAGGGATGTGCAACTATCGCCACAATCTGATTTAGAATATTTTCATCCCCCTGAAAAACACCCCATCCTCATTAGCAGTCCCTTCCTATCCCCCACTTCTCTGGTCCACTAACCCACTTCCTGTCTCTGGATGTGCCTGTTCTCAACATTTTACGGAAATGAAATCACACACTATCTAGCGTCTTGTGTCTGGCTTCTCTCAGCCTCATGTTTTCGAAGTCTATCCACATTTTAGTGAGTAGCAAATGTCAGCGCCTCACTCCTTTTCATGGCTGAGTGGTACTCCAATGTGCAGACGGACCACATTCATCTGTTGATGGACATTTAGATTACTTTCACTTTTTGGTTATTATGAATAGTGTCACTATGAACATTGGGTACATATATTTGTGTAGATGTGCGTTTTCATTTGTCTGGGGTATAGACAGCAATGGAATTCGCTAGATCACATGGCAAATCTGCATTTAACTTTGAGGAGAGGAAGGCTCTGAGCCCCCAATTATAACCACTGTCTCTGATTATCTGTTTCTTATAGAATTGCTAGTTCACCTTTCCCACCAGAAAGTGGGACTTCCCAGGAGGCCAGGGACTTGCCTTTGTGTCCCCAGGGTCTATCCCAATGCCTGCCATGCAGTAGGTGCTGGATAAATATTTGTTACGTTAAAGAGGCTTGGAGAGAACTTAGCACAGTGCCCAGCACACTCAGAGCCTCTAATTACTGATTCACTGCCAAATGCCCTGGGGTCGGGGAGGCCTGGGCCTGGACCTCCTTTGGTTGGTTGGGTCTTTTCTCTCTCTCTGTCCCTCCCTTTATTTGTCTCATAATCTCTCCCTTCCTATTGCCAAGTGCATTCATTTCTTTTTCCTGTCTCAGTCTCTGTCTGTCTCTTTCTCTCACTGCTGACTCCTCCCCTGTCACCTCCCTTTCTCTGTCCTGGTTCTCTCAGTCTTCCTGGACTCTACCCCTCCACGACTCTCTGCCTGTCCATTGCCTCTTCTTTCCTGCCTCATTTCCCTCTCTCCCTCCTTTCCTGACTTGTGGTCTGTCTTGAGCTCAATCTTCTTCCCTCTGTCCTTTTATCTCTCCATCTCTGTCCCTCTGTGTCTCTGTCCCTCTGTCTCTTTTTGTCTCTGTCTCAGTCTTTCTGCAGCTGTCTCTGCCCCTCAGGGTGGGTGGAGGGGCTCTCCCTCTGGGCTCCCTGCCCACCTCCATGCCCTTGAAGTGCAAACAAGAGGGAACTGCAGCCAGCAGGTCTGGGGACCCCCCTCCACTTGGTTGCTAGGGCACTGGGGCCCAGGAGGGGCTGCGTGTGGGCTCATTACTCTAATGGTGTCTGTGAAGGGCGGGTGCCCAGCCGGCCCAGGAAATGGGCCACTTAAGCCTTTTGGAGCTAATGGCAGCCTGTGGCCACTTGTCCCTGCTGTTTTCATGTCTGGGCTGGGAGAGGAGAGACAGGGGAGAGGGGAGGGGTGACATGGGAAGTGAAGTGTGTGTGGGGGGGAGTAAGGGAGGAAGGAGGAGAAGGGAGGGAGAGTAAAGTGGGAGCGGGGCTGCATCTCCATGTCCTGGGGAAATGCATTGGGCTGGCTGGGAATGGCAGGGAGGCTGGACCCTGGACCTCAGGAGCAGGACCCTCCCCCCCTCCATTTGCACACCACCCACACATTCCCACTTAGGGGCACACACATACCTTTGGTCACAGGTACCCCATGCTGCTCAGGCAGTTTTTGGGACTGTCCCTGGCCCAAGGCCCCTGGGGCCCACAGAACCACAAACATGCAGGCTGGAGTCATGGACAGAGCCACACCAGAAGTGCTTGGTCTGCATGTGAGGTCTGTGCATGGGGATGCAACGTAGAGAAATGACACAACACAAGATACAGCTCGGCCAAGCACACACACAGTTACAGACACAGGGACATGTGTCTGTATACACGTTCACATGCACACTTACTTGGCCACAAAACACATGTTTACATGGATGCAGGCACACACTGATGTTCCCACACATGTATATGCATACACAGAAGCATCTCTACACATGCGGTCACAGACCATGTACACACCTCCACACATATGATCACAGAGATATGTCACATCACAGGGACACATACCACACACATCTACATGTCCACATTCATGCACACACAATTACACAGACACATGATCACAGATGTCATTGATACAACCACACACTGGGTTGGACACAGGCCCAGAACCCTCACCAATGGCCACAGATGGTGAGGGCACAGCGTGCGTGCACTCACACTCACAGAGTAGCCAAGCAAACTGTGCTTCACACTCACACACGGAGAGGCATGGAGAACTCCAAGGACACACACTCACAAATGAATAAACCGTCGCGCATACAGCCCGCGCACACAGGCTGCATAGGCTCGGACAGCTACCAAATATCAGCACACATGGGTTGCAAATTCACCTTCACACACCCTCAAGTCCATGGTTAGGTGCTGTCATGAAAACACACATAGAGATCAACACGACAGTTACAAACAACACACGCAACCTCAGCCAGCCACATTAGGTCGCCGCCAGCCTCTGCTCCTGACTGTGCACTGCCAGGCCAGAAAGCAATCCCAGCCTGGCCTGAGCCGCCAATTGTTTTCCAGAGAAGCTGGCCATCTGGATTTTTATGTGAAATCATTTTAAACGAAAAAGGAAATAAAGAGTGTGCAACCCAAAACAGTAGAACTGATGGTCTAGACCCCAGCCTCCAATGTGCAAAGGGACCTCAGCCACACCATTCATAATAGGCAACCCCTTGGCCTCTCTGAGCCTTCACTTCCTCTTTTAGAAAATTCAGTCACAACAGTCCTCTAATGGGGGGGGGGAGTGGCGGGGGGGCTACTTGGAGGATTGCAGTAAGAGCCAGCTCAGCCAGGGAACAGACGGAGGGCCCTGCCTTTTCCCTCTCCCTGGGTCTGTCTGCCTCTGTCCCTGGATTTCTGTCCTTTCTGCTGCAATCTTACCTCATCTTGGTCTTTTCTAACACACACATGCACACCAGAGGGAGGCAGGGAGGCAGGGAGGCAGGGAGGCCTCTTGGTAGAGCAGAGGTTCTCACAGGTGCTTTGATTTTGAGTAATCAGAAGTGGTGTGTGTGTGTGTGTGTGTGTGTGTCTGGGCGTGTTTGCATGTGCCTGTGTATGTGAACTGGGTGGACTGGGGGGCCTTCTGGAAGGGGTCTGGGTTTGAGACCTGTCTCCACCTCCCTGGGGAATTGAGCCCGTCATTCAGTTCTCTGAAGGGCCTTTTGTGCTCAGCTAGAATAGAGGGCCTTCCATCCCTTTTCTGTGGTGTCCCATCCAGGAGCTAACCTGACTTCCAGTCCCGCCTTGGACTTATTCTGTAACTTCGGAGAAGTCTCTGCTCCTTTTAGAGCCTCAGGGCTGGGTGGTACCCTTCAGCCCTCTCCCTTCCCCCTTTCCACTTTCCCTGTCTCTTCTCCCTGATCTTTTGGTGGCCGACTTAATTCAGAGAGACTTTCCACAGCCCTGCAGGGTGGGGCCAGGCCACCGCTCCCCCACTTCATGGATGGCTAATTGGGGGGCTCTATGTCGAGAGGTGGCTCCCCCAGCCCCCTGCCCTTGCCCTACCACTGCCAGCTGGCTCTCACTGACAGTGTTGGAGCCCACAGTCCTTAAGGACTGCTGTAATTTGGTCTAATTTCAGCTCGGGAGATAGCGATTAGAGCTAATAAACAAACCCCTATCCTGCTTTGCCTCCCACAATCCCTAACTCTCTTCTATTCTCCCCTATGCCACCCAGCTCCTCTCCCTCTCCCACCCAGGGGAGGGCAAGAAGAACAGAAAGGCCTTCCAAACCTCAGTTTTGCCTTTTAGGAAATGGTTATACACTTGGTCCCCAGGAACTGCTGTCCACCTGTCTCCCCTGCACCACTGGGTGGGCAGCCAGTTGCTCAAATTGGCCCTCTCCCCATGTCCCAGAGACACCAGCCACCCCCATCACTCCTTCTGGTCACCCTGCCTTTTCTCCCCATCTCTCTACTCTGCCCCATATTCAAGGTCAAGGTTGTGATGAGGTTTGGAGGTGTGTTCCAGGTGGGACAGGGTCCTCAAAGGATGGAGCTGGCCTGCTCTAAATGGGGACTGGGAAAGAATTCCATACAGGGCTCATTGGCTTAGCAGTACGGGCAGGGCTCAGGGGAACCAACAAGGGAGGGCAGGCAGCAGGCAGGGCCAATATATGAGGAATCAAATGGGTGAGAGTGGGGAGCAGATAGGGAATCTCCAGAGAGAATCCTGGGAAAGGGCTGTGTGCCATCAGCTCTCTGGGCACCCCATGGCCCAGTCAAGTTGACATATAAGATTAACCCTCACATAAAACCATTCTTCATGAGGACTAGATCATTCAACCATTAACAGCCTCCAGACTTCACAGGTGAGAACCTGAAGCACAGAGAGGGCTAGTAGTTTACCTGATGTCATACAGCAATTAAGTAGCAAGCCTGAGATTTGAACTCAAGTGCCAATGCCTGTGTTCCTAGCTAATCGGCTTCGGTGCCTTATGGTATGAATGCTGAGCAAGTGTAGTAGACTCTAGGGTAAGTCAGCCTCCTGAAACAAAGGAAGGAGATTTCTAGAAGGGAGGTGAGCAACTTTCATTCATTTATTCATAGAACTAATGTCTTTCCTGAGGACCACATGTTGTGTACTATGGACAGACCAATGACTAAGACACACGGACGTGGCTTGGGAAAAAGCAGAAACAGCAGGAAGACTTCTGAAGGGATGACCTGTAGACCTCAGTGTTTTCCTGCTTGAGTGGGCACAGGTCAAGGGGCAATTGGGGAGGGGGCCAGGCTGAGTGACAGGTGAAAGGGCAAGTCTCCATCACCACTGACTTGCTATGTACCACGTGCCTGCCCTGGGAAATGCTCCCCATGCATCATCACCCATTTGGTGCTCACGACCACCCCAGGAGGTGGCTGCTGTCATAATCCCCATTTTACAGATGAGAAAACCGAGGTCAGCACCGGAGGCTGCTTGCCCAGTATCACAGGTGGCCCCCAGCAAGCATCCACTGTGATTGTTGGGGCCTCTGCACTCTTTGTTATATGACCCTCCAGTGGTGCGTATGGGCTGGGGGCAAGGAGCAGGCCTGGTGCACCAAGAGCGTGCAGCAAACGAATTAGAAAATTTGGCTGACAATTTATTATGTAAGTTGTCACATGATAACTTAGCTTTGTTAGCAGTGGTGTACCGTGTAATGGTGAATTTTCCTCAGTCCTAGTCTCTTGAAGGAAAGAATTTAGTGAAAACACAGAGTTCGTGGAAGTGTAGGATAGTGAAGCGTTTAGTGAAGAAAGAACATTCCCAGATGTGGAGGGGCTGACCCGAAAGAGGGAAGCAATGACTCCTTACGTTGTTGGAGGGTTTTTCGAGAGAATCTTTAGGGGCAATTTTCCAGGGACCATGTGGGGTACATGACGGTTCTGAGAGAGTCCATTAAGATTCTGGGAGAGTCCATTAAGTTTCATGGAGCCTGAGGTCTTTTCTCTGGCCAACTGGTCATTCTGGTCCCAGGGCTGGGTCCGGAATAGCCTGGAGAAATTGCTGGGCCGTGAATCTCCACCCTCAAGCAGGAAGCAGGAAGCAGGGGACATCCTACGAATCAGGCTGGGAATGATCTATAGCTTAAGGCTAGGGTCTGGGGAAACGGAGGCTGGGGCCTTTATAGGGTCTATAGCATGGGGGCTCTTAATGTCCAGCCCTCCTTCAATCCCCCCCCCATCTTGTATTTCTCCAACTGCCTTAGTTTCTTAACTTAGAGGCAGCTGATGATGGACTGAACCAGCTTCTCCTCCTCCTGCTCATATCTACCTTCCTACCTACTCTATCAGTTGGATGTCAGAGTCTTTTTTTAACAAATACTCCAGTGGGCTGTCACGGGTGAGAACCCCCATGTTGGGTCTGAGGCACTGGGAGTGTCATGGGATGACTTTTGCGGACAATGGCAGAACCCACACCAGTGTCCCTACCCAGAGGTGCCCTGCGGCCAATTAAAAATCACCATGGCCATTCTCTATTGGGCATCTATTATGAGCCAAGCCCCATGGTTATCTCTTATTTTATTTAATCCTCCCATCACCCTCCATGAGATAGCACCATTATTATCCCCATTTCACAGATGAGGCAGTTGAGGCTCAGAGAGGGTAAGCCACCTCCCCAGTGTTACACAGCAAGGCTGAGCTTACCAGGGCACCCAAGAGAGAATAAGAGAGAAACCCAGTTCTGGGGAGATTCCAGTAGGTTCTGTATGGGGGTGGGGTGGGGGGTGGAGAGACAGACTTGGGAAATAAGAAGAGTGTTCTCATTTCCCTCTGTCACTCTCCTTCTCATGTCCCATCTCTCCTACATTTAGCCTTCATTCAGATGGGTGATGGTCTGATTGTGCAGAGCTAAGAATATTCCTGAACAGTGAGTGCAAAGTGTCCTTGTGAGGCGGCAAAGTGGGTGGCAGAGAGAGAAGGAAGGAGGCCGGGAGGGAGGAAAGTCTTACCTCCCTTGCACCACTCCCCCACTCCCCACCCCAGCCCCCAAGCTCTTGTCCTCCTGTAGCTTCTGCCTCCTTTATCCTGTACCTCCATGGCAAAGATAACAAGACTACTTTGTCACTTCCTCTTGATTAAGAAAGTCATTTTTGTATTTATAGGCACTGGGTTAACTGTGGTGGGGTACAGAAATGTGTGTTAAAATCCTCACTCCATGGAGTTCCCTGATGGTGTAGTGGCTTAAGGCTTCGGTGCTGGCGCTGTCAGCGCTGTGGCCTGGGTTCGATTCCCAGTCAGGGAGCTACCCACATACCAGGAAGAAAAAAAAAAAAAAAAAAAAATCCTCAATCCCCAGCTGGCCAACACTTCTTTGGGCTTCAGTTTTACCATCTGTATAATGGAATTAGCAGTCACACCTCACCGGGTAGCTGTGAGAATGAAATGCATTAGAAGAGTGCCCAGGGCCCAGGAAATCTTCAACAAATGTTATCTATTATTGTGGATGTGGTGATCAAGGTGTGTGAAATAGAATTTAAGGATCTCCAAATGGCAAGAATTGGGGGAGGGGCTCCCACATGGTCTCAGACAAAAGGCATCATTTCATAGATCTATGAGAATGGCAGATATGGTGGAGTGGGGAGTTGCCAGCTATTGCATACCTCACCTGGAAATCAATCGAAGAATTGTCACCATGGTGCTGAGAATAAACGTGATTATTGTCCTTATGACACCGAAGGAACAAATAATGTAAAAGTATTTGTCTCACCCCAATAAGTCTAACAATAAAAATAAATTTTAAAAAAAGAAATAATTATAATGTCTATAAATAACATACTCTAATCATTCAGTCTTTTCAAAAAAAGAAAAAACAGGAGAAATTGCCTAGAACTTTCTATATAATATCCAATTGTTTGGGTGATAGTACTTTGACACATTCTTACTTTTATGGAATGATTCTAAAGTGTCAATATTAAACATATTTTCTCTCAGTTTATCTGGTTGCTAAATGGGGGTGTGTGTGTTTTTGTTTTTGTTTTTTTTTTTGGTATGTGGGTAGCTCCCTGACTGGGAATTGAAGCCAGGCCGCAGCTCTGACAGCGCCAGTGACGAAGCCTTAAGCCACTACAACATCAGGGAACTCCCGGGTTGTGTTTTTATTGGTGTGGACAGGTATGAATATGAAATTTTATGGGATACTCTTTCTGCATCTCTTGTAATAAAATACTTGTTTTCCCTTAAAAAAAAATGAAAGTATTTGTCAATAGCAAAAATTCCTCTTAGCTTTTGCAGGGGCCAGTGTGGGCTGAAGGGAGCAAGATTGTTTATAAAATTAACCTCTCTCTCTCTCTCTCTCTCTCTCTTTTTCTCTCTCTCTAGTACATAGCTCCTGGAGTACCTTAAATCTGAGCCTTACTTCCCCCAACTGCAAAATGGGCATAATGAATGTCCGAACCCCCATCGGGTCGGTTATATTATAATAAAGAAGGGATTAAAACACTCAGTTCAGGACCCCACACATAATCGAACATTAACTAACTAGTAGTTAACTAATTCATTAACTATCATTGAAAAAGTGATACCAGCTCATAGAGGACATCAACTGTATCAGTGATGGCTTCTTTATTGTTTTAAAGACTCAAATTAAATATTCTATTATATTCTTACCAAAAGACTCAAATTAAATATTCTATTATATTCTTATCATTCTTAATGGTTTTTTCTTTTTTTTTGCTTTTTGGTATGTGGGTAGCTCCCTGACTGGGAATCAAACCCAGGCCGCATCACTTGTCAGCGCCAACGCTGAAGCCTTAAGCCACTACACCATCAGGGAACTCCCAGGTTTTTAATTATGAAGCAAACACTTGGCTCATCCAAATTCAACACCAAGAAGAGGTGTATACCCTGAATACGAGGATCCTTCCCACCTGTTTTATTTTTTATTTATTTTTTTCTTTTGTGTATGTGGGTAGCTCCCTGACTGGGAATCGAACCCAGGCCGCAGCGCTGACAGCGCAAACGCTGAAGCCTTAAGCCACTACACCATCAGGGAACTCCCCCAACCTGTTTTAAATAGATTCCATGGCCTTTTACTTTATTTTTAGTTATCTTAATTACTTGGAACTTCATCTGTGTAGAAGGCTATCTAACCTAGTTACTGCTAGAAATTACCTTCCTCATGATGTCTCCTATCTGATTCTAGCAATTTCCCAAGTGTATCTATTTTCACTTGTCTGCCCATGCAAAGAACAGCCAGCCCCATCTGTTGTTTGCCTTTTTTAAAATTTCAAATGTCTGGGGGTGGGGCTCTTCTTACATCAGCACATGCTCCTTCCTTAACTCCACTGTACTGGGGAGGGGGGTGCCATTCTTTATTAAATGAGTTGTAAATGAAAAGAGGTTTTTCTATTAAAGCCATGATTCTCTTGCCCCACGTGCTTTTCTGTACATTTGGGATAGTTTAGAAAATAGAAACTCAACTTGTATAAAAGTGGATGAATGGATAGTCAGTCCTCCTCCTCCCCAGCCCCCATGCACCACCCCCAGGTGCCTCACCCAAAGATCATAGCCAGCCACTCCTGCTTCCCATTTCATGGATTTTTTCCAGGGATATTCTGTGCATGTGCCCAACTGTGTGTGTGTGTGTGTGTGTGTGTGTGTGTGTATCATATGTAAACACACACACACAGATGTGTGCTCTCTGGGAAAAAAAAGAGCCATATTCCTGTTACATAGCTGGATACTTTTCAGACAGCCCTCGTATATCCCTTTTGGATCATGATTTCTATAATTAACCGTGTATGACATACACCTCCCCAGATTGACTCAGCTTAGAACACAGAGGTCCTCCTCATTCATTTTATGGCATCCCCAAACTGTGAGTGAACATTTGGGCGGTTTATGTGCTTTTGCCCAGAAACCTGTCCGGCTACTGTGTCTTATACTCGTGACACTGAGAAGGCCCAGGCTGATGTTCTAATGGCTGGTTCAGATTCATTGCCTTTGATTTTATTTTGATTACCTTGAATATCATTTATGTAGTAGGCAGTCTAGCATTGTGCCATGGACTTTGAACCTGGCTCTGAACCTCAACTCTATTACTTGTAAGTTGTGTGACCTTGGGCAAGTTACTTAACTTCTCTGTATGTTCTTTTTTTTTTTTTTTTTTTTTTTTTTTTTTTTTTTTTTTTTGCTTTTCGGTATGTGGGTAGCTCCCTGACTGGGAATCGAACCCAGGCCACAGCACTGACAGCACCAGCGCCGAAGCCTTAAGCCACTACACCATTAGGGAACTCCCTCTGTGTGTTCTTGAACATGTTACTAACCTCTCTGTGACTCAGTCTCCTCACCTATTAAAAGGGGGTTGATGATGCTGATAGCATCCATATCATGGGGTTGTTAGGATTCTCTGAGTTAAAATTGTGACATTTTTCTTACAACAGTTCCCAGTATGCATTTCCACTGCTCCATGCATGTTCTTCTCAGGAATGTGATGCAGCTAGCCTTTGCAAGACATGTTTCCCAGACTGAAACATTGAATCTCTATACACTGACCTTCTTTCTTTCCTGTTTCCTCTTCCTCCTCCATTTGCTGAACGCTCTTAGAGTGGCTAGACATCTACTAGGACAAGCCAGTACCTCTGCCAAAAGACGCAGCCTGGGATGTGTGTTGGAGAAAGGAAGTGTCTGACTTTGAGATGCTTAGGTCTGGGGCTCAGAGTGGAGCTGAAAGGGAGAATAGGGTAGGTAGCGGGGAGGGGGTAATGTTGCGGGTGAGGGGACACTGCGAAATGCTCTGGGGGCCGTGCTCCTGCTGACACCTAGTGGAAAGATGGAATTATCTCTTGTCAACCAAGATACCTCTCTGAGTGTGTAGCTTCCCCCAGAACATCTACCTGACCTAACAAGCCCTCACTGTTTCCATTTTTTGGCTATTATGAATCCTGCTGCTGTGAGTATCTGTGGACAAGTTTTTGTGTATGTCTTGTGGATGTATGTCTTCAGTTCTCTTGGGTAGATAACTAGGAGTAGACTTGCTGGGTCAGATGGTCATTATACATCTAACCTTTTAAGGAACTGCCAGACTCTTTTCTACAGCGGCTGCACCATTTTCAATTCCTGCCAGCGATGTGCAAGCATTCCAATTACTCCACATCCTTGTCAACATTTGTTATTGTCTGTCTTTTCTAAAATTATAGCCATCCTGATGGGTGTAGTCAGTATTGGGTTCTAAATATCCCTCAGATCAGCCCCCCTCATCACAGGTCCCTGGCCAGCTTGAACTTCTGCCCTGGTCTCTTCCTTACCCCACTCCAGTTCACAAAGTAGGTGGTCAGTTAATATTTACTTGTTCAATGAATGAATGGATGGATGGAAGGAATGTTATGCAGCTGTCAAAAGTAATGTCACAGAAAAATGTTTAGTAAGGAGGAAAGATGTGGTCAGCAGAATAATGTCCCCTCCCCAAGTCCACACCCTAATCTCTAGAACCTGTGGTTGCGCTTCCTTACATAGCAAAAAGAACTTTACAGTAGGATTAAGTTAAGGATCTTGAGATTATTTTGCATTATCTGGTGGGCCTGATGTAATCACAGGGATCCTTCTAGAAGGGAGGCAAGAGAGTCAAAATCAAAGACTGTGATGTGACAGTGGAACCAGACCAGAAGTGGGAGTGCTGTCGGATCAACAGGAGCCAATGAATGCAGAAGCCTCTAGAAGCTGGGAGAAGCAAGGAAACAGATTCTGCCCTGGAGGCTCCAGAAGGAACCAGCCCTCCCATGTCTTGATTTTAGCCCCTGAAAACCAATTTTTGTACTTCTGCTATCCAGAACTGTAAGATCATAAACTTGCGTTGTTTCCAGCCAGTGTCTGTGGTAATTTGTCACAGCAGCAGTGGGAAATGAATACAGAAGTATTAGTATATATTACTAGGTAACAATTGACCTCTGAGGCAAAAGGAAAAATATGCTTCTCTCAATATATATTTATGTAATTTTTAATAGTTAATTTCTTTTCCCAAAGTATAAATTGAAAATGTTATAAAGTTTGCTTCCCTTAAATGCAAGAAAGTAAAATTGTAATAAGTTTTTAATGTTGTTTTAATATACAAACTTTTAAGTTTCAATATCTTTTAAATAATATCTGAGGAGCAACAGCCATTAAAAATACATAAAAACAGGCTCTTGAGCCATTTACCTGCTTGAGCCCGCTCCTACCTCTTTGGAGTGTACTTTCCCTTTTATCAATTATCTCCTTATTATACCTTATTTTCCTTTTAATAAGTTGCTTCTCCATTTCACCTCTAAAAAAATACATAAAAACAAGTATAGAGGGATACATATTTTTGCACTTGCCTCAGACTCCAATACAACTTCGCAAGGCACTACCAAATTTGTCTTGATTTAAAATTTTGGTATTTTGTTCATTATGGAGTTATTCTGCCATTAATTTGATACTTTAGAATAGAGCATTAAAATATGATTTGTCTTGATTATTTAGTTTTTTTGAGACCCCTTAATTTTTGCACCTGAGGCCAGTGCCTTACTCTCCTCATCCTGATCCTGGCCTTGTGGTGGTGGTGGTGGAAACACATTTTACAGCAGTCTAACCCTAAATTCTTGCCATAACCTCCCAACCTCCCTTCCCTTCTAGTATCTTTAAAAATATGGTCTAAAATTCAAAAAGTTAGCTCTGGTTTATGAGATGAAAATTCACTTTATCATCTAAGTCTGTCTTTTTTTCTTTTTCCTTTTCCCTCCAAATTTCCTCCACCATGCAGACACTGAAAGTACTTTACAGAAAGTTCTTGTAGAAAATGGTTTGGGCTCAAGCAACATTGTAAATACTTGTAGACTTCGAGGTGATAGTTTCAATAAAGCTGCTATGAGATTAATCAATGAGGTGAATTAATGAAACATTGGCTTCAGAATGAGTTTGTGAGCAATTTTTGTCTTTGTTTTATAAGGACGTATGTTGATGATAAAGTAATAAAGATGTATATTTGTGTGTCTATTGTGTATTTTCCTCCTTCCAGCTTCCACAGCATCAAGCAAAGTGATGAGTACTCAGGAAGAGAGGAAATCATCTCCAATGATGGCAAATAAAAGAAGCAAGTGTTCCTTTCAGGAATTATAATGCAACTATAGTGTAATTGCAATAATTATCTATATGTAGTAATCTTGAAAGGATTGCCCTTTATCTGTTTCCGTAGTGTAGCGGTTATCACGTTCGCCTCACACGCGAAAGGTCCCCGGTTCGATCCCGGGCGGGAACATCCCTGTCCTTTTCCTGTTTACAGTTTTTTAATTTACTTCAAAATAATCGTAATAAAAATATCCTAGTTAGATTATTTTTCCTTCTTGTCCTCTTTTTAAAAATTATTCTGGAATTTTAAAAGTTACTTAAGAGTAGTAGAAATTCTAGTTCGATAATTTTACTGGAAAATTTTAAACGGATTGAATGAAGATCTCGAGGAAAAGAACGAAACAAGTACTGCGTTGGCCGGGAATCGAACCCGGGTCAACTGCTTGGAAGGCAGCTATGCTAACCACTATACCACCAACGCTTCTGCGAAGTAGATTTGCTCCAGATACCTTTAGTAGGAAAATTATTGGACTGGTTGGACGATACCAAGTTACATGGGGATGTTTTGCCCTTGCGTTTCTGGGTGTACCAAAAGACACCGCCCATGGGACGTTCCACGCCACTGTCCGCAAGGGCCTTGACTGCACGTGTCCCCCCCCCAGTGCTGAGGCAGCGTTG